>APFE030079006.1:92878-134743 GCA_000404065.3 Pinus taeda | reverse complement strand
ATATGCTTGATAAATGAGTTAAGAACACTAATATTTTACTCGAATTACGTGAATGGTAAATTAAAAGTGACTTTTACCTCTCATTTTACCATTTCATTTGAACTTGGTTTGTTGGAGCTCTGGAGGTGCTTTCCCCCCCGATTTTCACCAGCTGGTTCCGGGAGATTTTGTAGATGATTCCTGACGCCGTTTGGACCAGGTAGGAGCTAAACTTGTGCTCTTCAATTGAATTCTTTTCTTTTTGAATTCTGAGCCTATTTCCTTGCTCTGCTGAGCCTCTGGGGTTTGAACAACTCGCACTGGCACCATCGCACCCTTCCTTAATCGAAAGGTGCAATGCATACTAGTCTTCTCATTGACTAGTCAGTATGCATCGCTCCCAATACACTTACTGGGGTGCGATGGGCACAAGGAGGAAACGTTTTGCATAGTTTTCTCATAGATTTTTGCCTGTTTTTTACCAAATGAAGATCCTGACTCTTCTCTTGTTTTTTTTTCAGAGATTCATCGGAGCAAAATGGTTTTTCATGGAGAGAAAGCGAGCATGAAGAATAGGACATTGTTGCTTTACATGATCCAGGCACAGTAGCTACATAACTATGGCTTGTTGAAGTTTTTCCATATCTCTAGCATGAGGCAACAAATCAGCTTGTTGCAATATTTCCTCAATTCCTGGGATCCTATCAACCAGGTGTTCCAGATTAGGGGCAAATTAATCCCCTTGACTGTCATGGACATCTATTTTCTGACCAGTTTATCGAGGCATGATGCCCCCCTCTCATTATCGGGCTCCGGCCATGGGGGTGAGTCTGTGAGGGAGTATATTCACTGGCACTGCAGAGAGGGATCTCAGCCAAGTACAGATAGCAAGATCAATATCTGAGATGTCACTGACCGGCCCTTGTGGACCATTCTGTTCACTTTTGTTAGACTGGTTGGTAGTTCTGCTCTTTACATAGTTAACAGGTCTTACATGCAGTATGCTTTGGAATGCCTTGAACCGAAGGTGTTCAACTGGTGTGATGCAGTACTCTCTGTGATGAAAGAACAACTAACCAAGGTGAAAAGTGGAAGATCCAAGAACTTCAGCTATGGTTCTATTTTGATCGCTTTCACTTTGGAGAGAATCCCACTGATGCAGCTGCAGTACATTTCACTTGGCTTACCTCCACCGACTGAACCACGGATGTAGAGATCGGTTGACCTCATGTCTTGGCATGCTGACCAGCCTCAGATTTCCTTTTCTAATACTTTCTTCGAGTGGTTCGATTGTCAGGAGATGGTTTATGCCAAGTTTCCATATGCTGGCATGGATTTCCGGGGTGACCCGGATTCGGTACTGCCGGCTGGCAAGCAGTGGGGTGCTATGGGTAAATCTTCTGAGCATATCTCTATTCATTGTTCTTTATAATGTTCTTATATTTTCTTGACCAAGACTAATCAAAACTCATGTGCTCATGCAGATATTAGACCAGTTCGACTGGTAGTACACCGTAGAGACCCAGCGTCCGCTCCAACAGGAGAGGCTGTGGGGAGGGCTATCCTTCGCGATCTTGACGTGGTCGAGACTCTTTCAGCACTACAGGACCAGATCAAGGGTCTTACCCTTGGTATCTAGGATGTGAGGACCGACGAGCTGCCTCTGTGGTTGTAGCGACATACTACTGGAGTGTCGAGTCAATGGACTAGGCTTTTACGCATGATTGCACAGGCGGTGACTTGCTATCACCAGCATCATTAGACTAGGGTGCCCCCTAGCATTTTGATTTTTGAGTCATTTGACCGATTTTTTCTTGGTTACAGAATATTATGTATAAACTATAAACAGTTATGTATATATTTTTTATTTTCGAAGCTTTATTTTGGTTAAGTTATATGATCCTGCTACATATATTGATGTGATGCTTATTTTTATAAATGTCGCAAATGTCTATCTAACACATAATTTTCCAATGAGTCTATTAATGTGTTTAAACTTCTGGAAATATGTTGATATTGAATGAAATCAAACTATCTTTCCAAAATTCTGACTCTTAGGAACATGCAATAGATAGATGGATTCCGTATGGAATAGATGTCGGTGAGTTGTAGAATGACGAACTGTGAGTCTAGCCTGACGACAAGTCGGCATATGCCATGTGTGTTGGCATCAGAGAGGAGTTCTATCAATGCACTGTATTCAAAGATATTGTTCGTCGACCGACCAATACACACCCCTATGAAACTTACTAACTTGCCGCTGGGATTAAAAATGGCTCATGCCACAGAAGACAGGTTCCGCGAACTATGACTTGCTCTGTTAGCATATCCAACGAATGATTCCAATAGGTTCGATATCTGCAACAAATGCAAAAAGTGGATTACCTAACCAAAATAATTTCTCTTGGAGAAAACAAAAATGTAACAAAAGCATGAGGATTACTACGCGGAATTAAGCATAGTAACGCTTGAGGTACAACTCGTTGCGAGGTTGCGCCAGTGGAATCCCATCATAGTCCATCAACTTGTAGGCTCCTTTTGCTAATACAAACTTAACAATATAGGGACCCATCCATAACGATTTGAATTTCCCTGCTCCCAACTTATCAGATTCCTGGTCGTAAAGTAAGACCTGGTCACCTTTTGAGAAGACGCGAGGTTTGACATTTTTGTTGAACTGTGCTTTGACTCGTTTCTTATGACCTTCGTTAGCCGAAGCTTCATCATGATGGGTTTCATCCAATTGGATTAGTTCCAAGAAACGAGCCTCTTCTTCTAACGTTCCGGGGAGAAGGTCGACTGCGAGTTTGAGGGACGAGATTTCACATTGAACAGGTAAGATTGCTTCCAGACTGTATACAAGTTGAAAAGGTCTAAACCCAGTCACATTTCCTACCAATTTCTGGTATGCCCACAAGGACAAGTACAAGATCAGGTGCCAATCCTATTTGTGGACTATGATCATCCTTTACAACATGCATTTCAGGACCTTGTTGATCGCCTCAACCTGTCCGTTAGCTTGCGGATAATACAGAGTAGAGCTGTCGTGGACAGTCCTAATTTGGCAGCCAACTCAACCATCATGTGATTGCGAAAATGCGATCCATGATCTGCGACTATGGCCTGTGGAACATCGAATATGGAGACTACGTGATTAAAAAAGAAAAGCACAGTTGTTTCGTCGTTGTTGTTTAATGTAGGCAGCACCTCGGCCCATTTGGTAAAATAGTCTACCGCGACTATGATATACCCATGCCCCCGACCGAGGTGGGGTTACATGTCATGAAATCTATGCCCCATTTGGCGAATGGCCCAACAACAACTACTGGTTGCAGTGGTGCAGGTGATCTTCTGATTTTGCTATTGAAAATTTGGCAAGCATGGAAAATTCTAACTGCAGTTATGCAATCTTTGAACATTGTTGGCCAGAAGTATCCTGCTCGCAAATTTTTTTGTGTCATAGCATAACTAGATTGATGCCCCCCACATGTGCCTGAATGACAGTCATTCAGGAATTTTTTGGCCTCCTCATGGGTGAGGCACCTCCGCAGAACTGTATCAATACCGTGACGGTAAAGGGTACCACTGATGATCACGTAGTCCTTTGCTTGGTATCGAATTTGTCGTTGTTTGGAGCGTGAGGTATTAGACCTATATGTTTGTGTCTGGAGATAGATGATTATATCTCCATACCACAGATTGCTTGAAGATATCATAAACAAATTTTCATCCGCAATTGCTTCTTCGAATGTTGCATCGTTGGACGACGATGGGAGATCACATATTAACTCTGCGAATACGAGGGCTTTCTTTGATTTGGATTTTTTGAATTCTAAATCAAACTCTTATAGAATTGCTATCCATTTTGAATATTTGCCCCCCAGCAACTGTTGCGACAATATATAAGTCATGGGGTTGCAATCTAATAAAATGGTAGTTTTTCTGAAGAGGACGTAGTGTCGAAATATCTGTATCGCTTGAACAGCTGCTAGGGCAAGCTTTTCAACGTAGGGGTATTTCATTTCCGTATCATTTAATTTTCAGCTTAAATAATATATAGGATGTTCAATTCCATTGTCTTCTTGAACTAAAACCGTTGCTATGGTCGTATCTGCTGCAGCCAGATACAGGTTAAAGTCTTTTTGATAATCAGGAGCATACATTAATGACGCTTGTATTAGAGATTGCTTTAAAGCATCAAAGGAAGCTTGTGCAACCTGATCCCAAATGAAGGGTACTTCTTTTTTCAATAGACGAGTATAACCTTTAGCTAGTTTGGCGTAATTTGGAATGAACCTCCTAAGGAAGTTTGCTTTCCCTTGGAGTTTCTGAATCTAAAGCAAGTTTGAAGGTGGAGGCAAATCAATGATTGCCTGAACCTTACATGGGTCAAGACGAATCCCATCCTTTGAGGCCATGAAGCCAAGTAAATGATCAGAACTGACACAAAACATGCATTTGTGCAAATTAAGTCGTTTCTTGTAGTGTCGACAACATAGAAATATCGCTCTCAAATGTCGCGGATGATCGGTCCGCTTTCGCGAATGAGCTGGAAGATCATCGAGATATGGTTGAACGATGTTTTTGATGTCATGGAAAGCATAGTTCATTGCTCTCTAGAAAGTTTCCCCTGCATTCTTTAAACTAAAGGGTAGCTTGCGATATGCGAATGTGCCCCACGGACAAATGAATGTAGTCTTTGACTGGTCCTGTGGGCGGATATTTATTTGATTATACTCGGAAAATCCATCCATAAATGAAAATATTTTGCATCAGGTGCATTCATCAATTATCTGGTCAATAAAGGGTGTAGGGTAGTTGTCTTTCGGACAAGCTTGATTTACATCCATGTAATTGACACACACTCTAATCGTTCCTTGTTTCTTCATCACAGGAACAATATTCGATACCCAATCGGTCAAAGAAACGGGGTAAATGAAACCAGCATGGAGGATTTTTTCAACTTCTTCCTTAATGGCAATGGCTTTCTTGGGGTGCACCTGCCGTAGCCATTGTCATACCAATTTGACATCTGGATACATCTTAATTTCGTGTTCAACTATGTTCGAGTCAATACCTGGCATTTCATCATATGGCCAAGCAAAGACATCTCTAAACTCGCAAAAGCGAGTGCTATATATTTCCAGTTCTGAAGAAGAACAAGATTTGCCAACATGAATATTCTCTACAACATATGTTTTGGTTGAGATATTTATGGCAGTAGTCTCTTCAATATTGGATAGGTTTCTCTCGGAATCCACCATATTTACAGTATTCGTCAGAAAGTCAAATACTGAAGGATGGTGTAGGTTATTGGAATTATCTTCTTTCCAGTTTAGAAGATGGGAACGATGGTGGTAATCTTCCCATGGTGCCCCATCAATCATCATTGATTGAATGATTCCTTCTGTAGGGTGTACTTGTGACCAAGGATCTGAAGGGGTACCATATTCCTTAGACCTATCTATCTAGGCGCTTGATGAGCATTGATGTGGGTTTGCCTCCCATGCTGAAAACATTGATTTCTATAATATTTCCAGTGGGGTTAGAGGCAATACCTATAGATGATCCTTTTTAACATTGTTTCCTGACATCTTTTGAATGAAATATATCATATTGCAGGTTCCTACGTTAGCCACTTCTGCCAAATTGGTTGGAGTCAGTAGGGTAAAAGTTCCCATTAATGTGGGGTCTTTTAGTAGGTCTACTCCGATATTGTGAAGCATGCTAGGGCTTCCATGGATCATCGGAATGCTTCCCGTAACTTGCGAAATGTTGGGGAGAAAAGTTTGTTGGTCGATGATTGTAATTCCTCCTTGGGAAGGAAATGCAATTTTCCTAAAGTAGATCGACAAAACGGCTGCCATCGCATATATCCAGGGTCTTCCTAGTAGGATGTTGTAATCGAGATTTCCGTCGATGACTTCAACATCGATTTCTACTATTTTTCCCCCCAGTTCAACTTGCAAGTTACTTAATATTCCATACGGGGTGTATGTTCGTCCATCAAATGATTTTAATGTCGTTGACGATCGCGACAAGGATGGAGACCCTAGAGTTTTCCAACAACTCATCGACATGATACATGTGGATGCCCCCTCATGAATAATTGTTCTATGAACAATTTTGTTGAGGGCTTTCACTTGAATGAGGAAATCTAGTTGAGATGGTAACTGAGGGTCATATCCTTTCTGATCAAAGGCCACAAGATTGGAATCCGCTGGGTGAATCCCACCTATCGCTGATAATAAAGCCTGCTTTTGGGAGGGGCAATTTTGCAGTACCTCAAGTGTCGACATAGCGGACGGTGATTGGGCCAGATCCTCCACTATATTATAATGTTGTGCTGCTCTGGCACAAGGATTAAATGTTGATTTGTGTACTACTACCTTTGGCGGCTTTATCATTAGCTCAGGAATGATGTGTGGCACAACTTCAGTCCATGTTGTTGTCGAACTACTAGGTTGATCTGTAGCCTTGTTGTTTGACATCTGTGGATTTCCATAATCTTTATTCCTTGTCGATATCAAAGCATCATTTTGTTGTTTCGAAATGGACAACATAAGCACTCGAGATGGGGAAGCATTGTCGCTAGCAACCATATTTGTTCCTGGGTTCGGAAACAGATCAATCAATACCGCTGAGGTTTTTGAATTCTTGAAGAATTTTCTAAGCTCAGCTTTATATAGACAATCTCTTGTCCAATGATCCTCATCGCATATCTGACATCCTGAAGGAGGTTTCCGTTGCCCATAAGGGTTTGCAGAAGAATTTTTAGGATATGACTCCTCTTGTTTCTTCTTTTTCCCTTTCGTTTTCTTCTTGCCTCCTGGTTGCTTTGGTTTTTTTTCCTTTGTCAGTCAACACGGCATTAACCTCCGAGGCAAGAAGTTTGTCATTTGCATTTTGACTAGAAACCGTACGGGCTTTCTTTGACATATCCTTTATGGTTTTCGTGCTATTCGTACCTATCACGCCATTGCCGGCATGAGTCTTTGTTTGATTTAGGAGGGGGAGGAATGGAAAAATCCGGTCTAGGAGCATCAGGGATTTTATCGTAGAGTGTGCTAGACTGAGTATAGATCAAGTCTAGATATTGTGCACGAGCAATAACTTTCTCTTCAGTGATGACTCCTCCCTTTGCCACATCTTCTTCTTCTGCCCAACTTCAAAGAGCACCTGTGGAATCACAGCAACATACTACTATCGAAGAACAAAAGATCTATATTCATAAATAACACAGGATCAGATATGTGTTAACCATACAAATGCATATATAAGCCAACATACAAGAATATGGAGGAAAACTTGAATAGCTTTATT
The DNA here is from genome assembly GCA_000404065.3 of Pinus taeda. Taxonomy (NCBI): domain Eukaryota; kingdom Viridiplantae; phylum Streptophyta; class Pinopsida; order Pinales; family Pinaceae; genus Pinus; species Pinus taeda. The sequence goes on along the minus strand of APFE030079006.1, from coordinate 127,441 downwards.
AAGATCAAAAGTAGCAAGAGGATTATAACCATATGTTCTGACCCAGCATCATCCTCTAGCAAGAAAGCCCTTCTACACCTCAAGTAAAGCTTAGATCACCCAACACTATGAAATTACACCAGAAAACCAGCAACACTTCTCTACAAGATACAAGATTCTAGCCTCTAGATCTCTGTGATGAGGGATCCATATATAGATGACTGTAGGGAGGCGAGTCATCTTTTGGGGTCTTGATTAGTGTCTTCTCTCTGATAGTTCCTGATTCCACTTGGAGAATGATGATCTCTTACTCATCCCTAGTAAAAAACAGAGAGGCAAGTGTCAGAGGGGAAGCTTCTGGAAGATTCCATGATCTTCCACCTCGCAATTTATCCCTACCATTTGTCCATTCTTGACCATCGCACCCTACAGAGGAGCCATTCAGTATGCATCGCACCCTCTGCACTGAGTTTTCAGTATGGTCCAGTTTTGACCATTTCTGAGCAGTTTTTAGTGGAGAACTTTTGGGAGATGATGTAATCAGCTGACCTTATTCCTTTAGGCAGTGAAGCAACACTTTTAGGGACTTAGGATCCCTCAGTTTATGGACATTTATGATTGGGGTTGTAGTGCCCAAAAATGTCTATAACACCTATGGCCAACTTGTGGACGCATGTCTCAACTGATTCTTCTGCCTGAATGTCCAACTCCGAGACCATTAGACAGGCTTCCTCCATTACCTGCATGATTTTCTTATTCTATTCCACTGCCTCATTGTGCTACATGCCCAACTGCTCGATATTGATGTGCTTCTCTCTCATCACTTGTGGAGCGAGACTCTCCCAAGCCCTAAGTTTCGCAGTGACTCCATCCTAGAAGAAGTGGAGCATCTCTCGAGGGAGCACGGTCCCACCCCTTTTAGGCTACTGACTATGGGCCTGTCAGCCTCGTTTTCTGTAGTAAATGCCCCATCTGGTAGTAGTATTGCATTGGTAACCCTTGTGTGCAACATCTATGTGGCCGTTGAAGTGTCGATAGAGAGGTTGGTGGACATTGTGCCAGCCTATGGAATGCGAGCCTGCAACTCCTATAGCTCTGTCCAGAGAGCCGCTAATACTAATTAATGTTGCTCTTCGAACTATTGGAGGGTCTTCATGGTGATATCCCTCACCATTTCTCCAATATCGTGAAAATACCCCTTAGTGAAGGTGATAGAGTCCAAGGATCTCTTTGAAGCCTTGGTTTTCTTCCGTGACACTGCCTTCTCTTGCGATCGCTGATGCTTGAGTTGGGTGGACATCGTCTACGGGTCTGCGCCACCTTTTTTTTTCAGCTCCTCTATTTCTACCTCAGCCTCGGGCAAAGGTGACTTCTGTCCTTCACACTCTTCTCCTCCTGTGTCTTGTTGTTCTGCCAATTTTGCATCATCGCGCGCTACCTAGGTCTTAGCCTCCGCTTCCCCTTTTTTGCGCTTCTCAGCCAGTTGCACCATTCTGAGATTTGTTTCTTCCTTCTCGCGACATACTTTTCCATTTCCACCATGGGACCTATTAGAACGCACTACTTCGGAAGCCAAGACTCGAGGACTACAAAGATAACATCATTTGTTACTAGATAAGGTAAGTTATGCCATGTCTTCGTGGGGTCATTCCGCGCTCTGATAAAGACATGATGGATCCCCATCCACATACTCATCTTCATCAATATCCAAAAGATCTTGCTTTCTTTTATGCACTCCCTATCCTTGGTCGCCTACGGCGAAACATACTTCACTACCTCTAGAAGGTTTGGTGCGACTGAAGGGAATTGGATGTCTTCTAGAAGCTCCCATGCCATCAGTACAACTGACAGCAAGAGCCACATGTAGTGGAATGTCTTGCCCTACTCCTGTACCTCGCGACAGTTTGCAACAAACTCGCCACATAGATAATTCACCTAGTTGAACTAGACTTCTTCAATGCATTGGGTTGCTAGTGCAATCATAGGTGTGGTCACCTCATCTGTGCAGCACTTCCGCATCACCTTTCCTGCTAATATTTGTGTTGCTACCTTGACTGTAGGGTTGTTAATGCTTGAGATGGCATATCCCCACTTCTTCTTCTCCAACTCGAATTTCTTCTTCATAGCTTCGACAAGGGCCAACTCACCACATTTTCCTTATGATATATTGGCTCAATCCTCCCCTGAGTAAGGTAGTTGTGTGATTTGATGGATCAAGTGGTCTGTGATGGGAATGGGCTCCTCTAGCCACAAACACCCATCATGCACCAAGCAGAGCAGCTTCTTGACAAATAATACGGTCACTGGGGCACGATGGTAATGCGGTATCTAGAGCAAGTTGAGAAGTCCATATTTCTCTACACCCATGAGCCATGTGCACAGATCTAATTCGATCGTTCTAGTAGTCATGTCAATCAGTCGCCGCATTAGCTGCTCAACCTCTAAATGCGATAATTTCTCGTGATATGTGAGGTCCCAATCTTCTAACTTTAGTACAGGAACCCGCCTTAAGCACGACTCCTAAAAAGCAATGTCATCTGGAAGCAATGGAGTTTTCAGGGAGCTCTTTCTCTCGTCAATGTCCTTTGGCACCTTGGCTTTGCCCTTGCACAGAGGAACATATTCTGGTAACCCGATAATATGGTCCACACCCTAGGTTTCAACTTCCATTTCCAACTCCTCCTCATTCGACAAGATTTCTTGAGATTCTTCTTCATCTACCTCCAAATTAATGGCCTTCCCCTTTTCTTGCAAAGTGAGCTTGGTCCTTTGTGGGTTTCTTAGTGAGATGCACACCGATAGCATATTCTGCTTATCCTTCTTTGGCCTTAGTGTCCTGGGTGATTTAGGGACTTCGACTACCACTTTGGCACTCTCTGGGGCAACTTGTACTACCTCAATTTCCTGTGAAGCTTCCTCGACTATCACCACTTCTATGTCCATGGCTTCCATGGGTGTCGACATCATTCTATTCAGGAAGTCCTTCATCTCCTTCAATAATCTCTCGAATGCTAAACTTTCTCTCAAAGCCTCAAAATTTGCACAGTCCATACACACTTGATAGCGCGACGACTGAATTTTCAAAATGCCAAGTGTTTTTCGTTGGAAAACCACTTGTAATTTATAGGGCCTTTTGAATTCAAATCTAACCATCCCCCCCACATTCGGCCCATTAATGCTAGATTGGCAGTAGATTTTCAAGAATCTAATACATAAATTTCGCCTTAAGTGCCTGCCGGCCGCTCCATTTGGCCACAATCCGACCATCAAATTGTGAATAGTGACTTTAATGAGTAGTGTGGTTGGCTTCGTGCTATCGTGGACCCTGTGACACTTCCCTGCTTTGCGCAGTCTTCAAATCGCTTAGCTCCCCAACCCGAGAAATGTAGTTTATAGTCCTGTGCCTCCTTTTAGCTACCTGGAGCACTAAGACTATGTTACTTTCATTTAGTCACATGGCCAAACCACTGGTGTATGGATTCAAGTGATTGCCATTCACCTTTCTTAGGAAGGGTTCTCCATTTAACTTGACTAACTGTACTGCTCCTCCATCGGTAATCTTCTTAATAACATAAGGCCCTAACCAGTGCATCTTGAATTTTCTAGAGAATTCATCAAACTTACTATCATACAACAAAACTATATTGTTTACCTTAAATGTGCGCAACTTGATGTGTCGATCATGCCATGCCTTTTCACGTTGCTTTTAGACTTGTTGGTGAAACCCAGCCGAAAATATTTCTTCTTCGAGCTCATCTAGCTGCGCGAGCCTCTCTTCCAGGGCTTCGCGATCCATCATACCTATGAGCACTGCTATGTGGAAAATAGGCACGATTTATTCCATAGGAATTACGGTTTCCACACCATAGACAAGCCTAAAAGGGGTTTGTCCTGTCAACTTTTTGCATGTTGTTCGATAAGCCCACAATACTATAAGTATGTGTAGGTCCCAATATCTTCACTGAGCATTGCAAATCTTGGTCAGCATGTCTTCAAGCATTTTGTTGAATGCCTCCACTGTCTCGTTAGCCTGTGGATGATAAGGTGTGCTCTTTTGGTGATATACCTGAAATTCCTCCATTAGTGCACTGATCGTCTCATTCAGGAAGTGCATACCAGGATCTCTCATCAAGATCCTTGGACATCCAAATTGTGTCAGTACATGATAAAATAGGAACTTCGCATCCATCACACCCATGCCATCCTTCACCGACTGCGCTTCTGCCCAACGAGTCAAATACTCCGTCGCAGTGATAATGTACCTCGCCCATGTCTTCCCTTGTGGCTAAATGGGTCCTACAAAATCTATTGCCCACTTCTTAAAAGGTTGTAACATCATTTGTGGATTCAAAGCCATTTCATCCCTCAAGGATGGCCTACATGTTCTTTGACATACATACACGCCTTGCAATATGCTTTTGAATCATGATGAAGGGTTGGCCACCACAACCCTGCGTGTAAAATCTTCTGTGCAGTTTCTCTCCCTGGATAATGTCCTCCCATGGTGCCTCCATGAGCATCTGTGAGGGTGTTGCTTCCTTCAAACTCTGGTACATACCATCACAATATCTCATCAATCCCCATCTTGTATAGATGCCCAACAATGACAGAGAAATTTGTCGCACGCACCACTAATTCCTTCTTTTGTTGGACAGAGTATCCTTCTGGTGTAGTTCATGTTGTTAGGAAGTGTATTATATCCTCAAAATGACCATCCACGACACGTACTGCAAATTGTTGTGCGTCAAGCAATCCTTCTTCCAAGTTAGTAGGTTCCTACCCTATTTTGATGCACGACAGATGATGTGGTCCCATGTTCAATCATCCAAGCTTCACAACAACTTCAAAATCATACTTTTGGAACAATAAGAGCCATCTACAGATTCCCCCCCCAACACAGGCTTATTGACCAGGTACTTCAGCGTGGAGTGATCTGTATACATTTTAAAATGGCCTCCTAGCAAGTAGTGCTAGTACTTCTTGAGCACATACACCATAGCTAGGCCCTCGCATTTAGTGGTAGAATAGTTCTTCTCTATGGCTTGCAAACAAGATAGGATATTCCAAGCCTTCACCTCCATCCTATGTTAGTACTACCCCTAGCGCTATACATGATGCATCAACATGTAACCATATTTTCTTTCAATATATCCAAGCTTTTCTTACAGTCATCGTTCTAGCAGAACGTGAAATCCTTCTTCAACAATTTTTCCATCAGTGCAGTGATCTGGGCATAGCCTTTGATAAAATTTCTATAATAGCTCGTATGTCCCAGAGTAGCACGCAACTGTTTCACACTCCTCGATGCTTCCAAGTTCAGTATCACTGCAAACTTCGCAGGGTCTACCATCAGTCCTTGTCTGCAAACCACATGACCCAATAGGATCCCAAAAGGAATGCAAAACAGACACTTCTTGAGATTGAACACGATCTAGTATCTTTGAAAGGTACCTAGGATCAGGCGCAAGCTTGCTACGTGGCACTTAACCAACCCAAATATAGTCGATTCATCAAAATATACCCCCAGGAACTTATGAATAAATTCCTTAAATGATGCAACAACCACGCGCGAAAATATTGCAGGGGCATTCTTCAATCCAAACATCATTATGGAGCATTGAAAACAACCCCACTCAGTCACGAAGTTTGTCTTGCTCCTATCCTCCAGTGCAATTTTGATTTGGTGGTACCCAGAGAACCCATCAGTGAAGGTATATGCTTCCTAGCCACCTACATTTCCCAACACTTCATCCGTGAATGGAGTCGGGAAAGGATCATGCACACAAGCATCATTTAGTTTTCTGAGATCCATGCATATCCTTATCTCATCCTTCTGCTTTTTCTCTTGCACCACCATAGGGCTTACCCAATCAGATTCTTCCACAGGCTCAGTGATGCCTGCCGCTAGCATCTTGTCTAGCTCTAAGTAGACCTTCTCCTTGTATTTCAGATTGAGGCAGTAAGGCCGCTGTTTAACTGGCTTCACGTTGGGTTTTAACGTGATCTTCATCACTCCTGGGTCTCCGATTATTCCTTTCAGATCCATAAACTTGGTAGGGAATAAGTCTTTGTATTCGTGGAGAAATTCAGTGACCTTATCCACCATCGCGCCATCCTAGTAGTCTCCAATATTTGCAAATTTGGGTTTTGTCTCTGTACCAATGTTCACTTGTTTTGTTTTCATTGGTGCAGTTATATCAGGGTTCTCAATCTACGGTCCTTGACCCTCACGGTGGCCTTTTGTTTCTGGAATTTTAATCTTCCACAGATCCTCATCCTCAACTTCAACAGTTACATTATAACATTCAAGCGTGTGACTCAACTGAGTATCCCATTCAGGCTAAATTAGGTCTAAAGGATCCTGTAGTATCCTAAAGATGGCTTCTTTCACCTCTTGTAGCACCTCATCAATACTATCAAACCCGTCCTCAAAAATGAATGTCATCATGAATCCTTCACGTAGGATATCCCAGTCGCTGGTTCCATGGCAAAGCTTTGTTTCTATATAGCAATTCATTCGGATAACATCCAGGGTATGACAGAACAAGTGCACCCACTCAAATTTGGGCTTTTCTCCATAAGCCTACATCAATTTGGCCAGATGTGTGCGCGGATCATTTTTCCCATCATACTTGTCTATTAGTCAAATCTTAGGCTCCCTAAATCATGTTCTCATCATCCTCCTACATTCGCACCAATCATCAAAGCTTCCCTTGTGCATACTCCACCATCTTGTGGGCGTAGCGTAGTGCTCGGTCCAAGGCCTAGAAGTTCTTCTTTTTTGGTTTCTCCCTTTTGAATGCATCCAAAAAGATATCTACCTTATTTAGACCATCATAAATAGGTAGATTTATTGCTTATGATGACACATAGCGCAGTAATTGGGTCATCATGTTGGAATTCAGTGTAGTTACTTCGTGTAACTGATTCTGTCAGCATTTTATTTCTTTGTCGGAATCTGAAACACAGGAACTCTTGCAATTCCATGTAATTCGTCCATCTGCGGTCTCACCCAGTCTTGGTCTCACGCTATTATCTTATAGATGCATTCCGGGTCATCATCACTCTCATAATCATGGACTGGTTCCGTATAGTGCGATCTTTCAGCAGGATCTAGGGGTATTATTATGCGCAGTGATTTCTTCTCAAAGATCATATTTCGCTTCTTCAGATTCATTACCCCATCCATATCAGTAGCCCAGTCAATTCCCAAGAGCACAGGCTAGGGATTGCTATCATCCACTATCTCTATTACTTCAAAATCCGCTAGCACACTCGCTCCCTCAATGTCCGCGGTCACCCCTGCAGCAATCCCATGGGGATGATTTTCTGTTAATTCGCCATCCTTAGCTGAATCTGGGACCATTGCAGCACAGGTCTCCACATTCACTCCCAATTATGCTTTGCTAGGACATTCGCATCTGACCCTAGGTCCAAAATGACCTAATCCATTTCATACTCTCCTATTTGTGCAGTCAGTCTCATCTCCTGTCCCGTCCTCGTTTTATGCTTGCCAATTTTTCATACTACGTGTGGCTCACTTGGTCCGGTCCTAGCACATCTATTGACGAGTTCTTGTAACCCTTTCACAACCTTACTATCATGAAGTAACTTCATACAAGTTTCTAGGAAAGTTGTGAGCATAGAAGGGTCCATCTCTGGCTCAGGCTTATCCTTGCTTCTTAAGGTGGAGTCCTCAATGAAGCTCTTCTTAGCTTCCATGAAGGCTTCACGAGTGTGCTCCAAGTTGAATTCAGCCTCTCTTTTCGAGGCTTTGATAACCCATGTACTGTCTTTTGGTTGTTTCCCCTTGTCATCCCCTATCGCGATCCCACTCTTGAGCATTATTTTATGTTTGGATCCTCCTCATGTGACTTAGAACTCATTCTGAGTTGGTGGAAGTGGTAGCGCCCCTTTGTCTCGTATCCTAGCTATCAGTGTAGGATAGTCTTCTATTTCATGATCAAACAACGTGCAATACTTGCATGATAGACGCGTTGGATTAATGCAATCGGGGGCATAGTGTCTTGTTCCTCCATAATTGTAGCAAATCAACTGTCCTCGACCTATACCAGGTCCTCTTCCACCTTGGTGTCATCCACACCCCTGAAATCCCATCCACGTTATTTGTGCATTCTAGTCAAGGGGTTGCATTTTAGCCTGAACCCTCTAGGTGAGAGTTCTATCCATCATCAATTCAGATCTCCTGCAAATACGCTCATCATGTCCTACCGATGTACAAAAGTTGCAGAATAGCTATTGCGGTGCTTGTACATATTTTTGTAGCAAGTGACAATTATCTGTGGCATTTTTTCTGGCTACCTGACAGATAGCGCACCATAATGCAGGACCCACACTAGGTCCTGCTTGAGCTTTTGGTCATAAAGGCATCGTTCCTCCCCTTGCAAGGTAATTCGCAAAGACTAGGCAATGGTCTTTGTCATGACCCTGACTCTTCCATTTCAAGCACTATACTTCCTCACATACCTCTGGTTGAACGGTCCTCTCCTGCTTTAGACCTTGCATCTCAAGGCACCGATTCTTGAGCTACATATGGATCTGTTGAACTCCTAGATTAGGATCTTGCATTAGAGTCTCATGTAGTCTCATGGAAATCTCCAAGGCCTATGCCTGAGTTGTTATCTTCTGCTGGGAAAGCACACTTCTTGAGTGTCGTAGTAGTGAAGCCACAAAACACTCGCAATCTTGTCGATCTGTCAAATTCATGTTGGATTCGCAGATTATACATTTCAACCTTTGATCTAGTTCCCAAGGCATCTCGTCTGGTTGCATCATTATCTCTTTGAATCCCACAATTGATTGCGCCTCAGATTTAGGCCTGCTAAATTCTCTATTTAGTGTTGTGTGGATGTCTTCTACTCCAGCATTTGGGTTATCATTAGAGAACTTAATATACCAGGTTAGTGCGCGATATTTCATAGCACTAACCAGTGTTGCCTTCTTTATATGATCATCTATAACACCTTGAGTTTCCCATACATCCCTCACAATGAACCAGAATTGGTCTAGGTCCTCATTTCACATTCCTTTGAACAAAGTAAATTTCACTATATTTTCCATACTGAACCGCGGTGGAGGTGGAGGTGGTATGGGTGAAGTTGGAGGCGATGGCAGTGAAGTTAGAGGTGGTGTGGGAAAAGGTGGTATTCATAGGAATCCTTGTCTTATTAACTGAATAGCGATTCATGGAGAAACCCTCGCTATCGCTTCTTCATTCCTTCATGGAGGTGAAATCAAGGGGCTATACTCTAGACCATTATTTCCTTCATTTTTGTAAAGTTTTCTGCTTCATGTAGTCCCAAACATCAAGGTAGTCGCATAACCCATTTTTCTCACAACATCATTTTAATCCAAGTATTCAAAGATTTTACATACTTACCTCATGGTCCTTTTAAAAAGCGTCGCTCCGCCTTGATATAGCTATCTAAGGTCTCAACCACGAATTTAGTAACAAATACTCCTATGACGCGATCAATCCAATGATCGATAGCGCAGATGATCTTATCATCTAATTCTTCCAACCTTCGCACTAGCTCTAGGGTCCACACAATAGGACTTTCAAGTTTCCACCTTTCTTGGCTATTTGCTAGCTTCGCGATCCACTCGTATAGCTCAATAGGGAAAGAGAAGAAAAAGATCTCATGGATCTCTGTATACAGGTATTGGTCCAACCACTGTTCCTTTGTCAGTCATGAGTTTCTGTTCTCCTGTGCCGCGAATTCGTGGATTTTTCAATCCAACCAATATTCAATCTCCTTCTTAGTTGGATTCTAGTTATACGACATCACACATCTCTTATGCAGATTCCAATCCCTGCAACAGAACCATTTTTTAGCTTGAGGGGGCCTGACCCAGGTTGAACGTTAGTTTAGCGAAACAAATCCCTACACTACTGGCCCTTTCGGCATCAGCCCGCGGAGCGTGGACTGAAGTCTCACCCGAAGTAGTATGGGGGGATGTTGGAACCAAGTTTCCATACCCATAGATGGTTGTGATGTTTGTTTATTCTGGCTATACTTGCCTTCACGTAGGTTTCTTAGCCCTTTGTTCCACCCTTTAGTACCGTCGCGAAAGGGTACAATTAGCTTTCGCTCAGCCCTAACCTGTGGCTCAGAGACTTTTGTGCTGCTAGGGCAGTGAATTGCAATATCTCCCAAACTAGGCTAAGTGTCTTACTTATCTTATTAACCGATCTTAGTTAGCTTCACGTAAAAAGATGTTCTTACTTGCGTTCACTTAACCAACACATTTACATACATTCACGTATCATATAAGCATTATAAGTGAAATTCATACCCAACATAATAAGATGCATAAACAAGAAATAAAGACGCAAAAATTGTAGAATACTTCTCTTTATTGATAATTCCAGATGATTATAGACTCGACCCACCCTACACACTCAGTTGCAGGGATCCACGCACTCAACTGCGAACTTCTACCCTAGGCCTCTGCGCACTTAGTTGTAGAGCCTCTAACTACGCTATGACCCAAACTTAGACTTCTACCTCATAGCTATCTCTCATACATCATATCTTCGTGTGTCTATCTTCTTTTCTTTCTGTCAAACTACTTAGAGCTTAGCTCTATTTATACAATCCCATGGTCCGTGGACCATGGGTAGATATTTTACAGCCGACATTACATTTCCAAAATAAGGGCAGACAACCCTATGACTCTTTAACACCTACGTGGTCCGCAACCAAAAAATGTGGAGCCTTTACACTTGGATTACATAATTTGACCAAAATGTGGGCTTTTAGCCCCAAAACTATCCTTGGGGGATCCTGCGCCCAACACAACTACCATAGCATACCCACTCACATCTGTCTCCACTTGAAAGAGCCATTGCAAGTTTGGTAATGCGAGAACTATTGCTTGACTGATCTTCTTCTTTAGCTCCTCGAAATCCTGTTGTTGACCTTTTCCCCACTGGAAACTTTTGTCACTTGTTTTTATGGCGTGGAGTGATGCTGCTACCACTGAAATTGAGGTTATGAATTTCCTCAAGTACTGTACTACCCCAATTAAACTCTTGACCTCATAAACATTAGTAGGCACTGGCCATTTCATGATGGCCTCCATATTGGAAGGATCTATCTTTAGTTCTCCTCCATTGATCACATACCCAGATACACCAAAGACTGTTACGCAAACTAACACTTCTTGAGATTTTCTAGTAGTTTGTGCTTCTTCAATGTCTCCTGCACGTATGTCAAATGTGAAATATGCTCCTCCTAGGTACCCATTTCATGATGGCCTCCATATTGGAAGGATCTATCTTCAGTTCTCCTCCACTGATCACATACCCAGATACACCAAAGACTGCTATGCAAACTCACACTTCTTGAGATTTTCTAGTAGTTTGTGCTTCTTCAATGTCTCCAGCACCTATGTCAAATGTGAAATATGCTCCTCCTAGGTACAATTATAGACCAATATATCATCCAAAGAGAATAATAAATTAATCTATAAAAGGGCACAATACATTATTCATTAATCTCATAAATGTAGTTTGTGCTTCTTCAATGTCTCCAGCACCTATGTCAAATGTGAAATATACTCCTCCTAGGTACAACTATAGACCATTATATCATCCAATGAGAATAATAAATTAATCTATAAAATAGTGCAGTACATTATTCATTAATCTCATAAATGTAGCTGGTGCGTTACATAGGCGAAATGGCATAACAAACCACTCATACAAACCTTGCCTAGTTTTGAAGGTGGGTTTCCATGTATCTTGTTCTTTGACTCTAACCTGGTGATATCCATGCTTCAAATCCATCTTGGTGAAGTATTTTGCATGCTACAACTGCTCCAACAAATAATGTATCCTAGGCAGGGGGTCTCTATTCTTGAGTGTCATTTTATTCAAGGTCATGTAATCTATACATATCTGCCAAGTCCCATCCTTCTTTGGCACAATGATGATGGGTGACCCACATGGTGATGTACTGGGTCAAATGACACCCTATTCCAATATTTGGTGCAATTGTTTCTTCACCTCACTTGCTTCTATGGCAGACTACTTGTACAACCCTATATTTGGCAATGTGGCAATAGGTGGATCTAATCCTCCACTTCTCTCTTAGGTATTAACCCTTTAGGTTCTTGGAACACTTCCTTATATGCCTGTAAAAACTCCTGCAATTGTTGTTTCTGTTTATTAGTACACCCCTCTAGGGATACCATTCCTCTTATTGACTCCTCTTCAAACTAGCTTTCTCTTAAAAATAATATGACATACTTCTTACTCAAGTTGATCAATTTCTTGGCTTGATTGGCACTTACCAATGAGATTTTTGACTTGCCTTTGAGCACATTGGTGATGAATGATTTTCCACCCTTGATGAGTCAGTACTGGTTAGCTCTCCTCATGAATATTTAATCACACATGTACATGTATCGACTCCCAAACACGACTACACATACATCAAGGGGAACCACATCCAGATCTACTACATTAATAAAATCAACACTGGTAGCAAATCTAATTTTACACTGTTTTGTTACCTTCATCTTTGCATCCTTATTTACCCATCCCACTGCATATGGGTTTGGATGATCACGAACTTCCAGCCCCAACTTCTTGACCAACTCTGTTGCATTGAGATTCACCTACAATCTTGAGTCAAACAGAGCATCAATATTTGTCTTCTTGACCTGTATCTTTATATGGAAGAGTTTGGTCATTTCTTTCTCTTCCTGTTGCTAAAGGGTACTTAGATTCACTTCCTTTTGCGCTGATGTATAGACGATCTTCTCATCCACGTCTAAGATGCTTTCAACTTGGTTGCTCAAATTAATGGCCATGAGATTCTTCTTCTTCTTATATTTCTTCTTGGTATTTGGGTTTAGATTTTGATGCAACTCCCCACACTTCTCCTCTATATGGCCATCCATATTCCAGTGGTTTCTAGGATCTTTACATTGGTGTGTTATGGCTATCATCTTTTTATCTTTCCCCCTTTTTTCTTCTTCTTCCCCTCCTTAGAAGATTCATGTTGCTCCTTCTACTTCGATCCACTTGATTGCACTCTTTTCAAACCTATGTTCTCTAGGTACTGTGCATGTACACAAGCCTCGTCCATCGATTTGGGCTTGAACAACATCACTTGATCACATATATGGTGGTGTAGAACCCCAAAATTCTTGAGGAGTACATACGGGTTATTCAGAGAGATACCCAGCATTGTAGCCATCTTTCTGAATTTTGTGTTGTACTCCTGCATGCTTTGGCCTGAATTTTGCCTGAAGTAATGCCACAAAATCCATTGGTCCTCCACGTACAAAATGGGATAAAACTATGAATTAATGAGGGTTTTGAAATCCTCCCACTTAGTCACTGGAGATTCTCCCTCCTACCTCAGGTTTTCCATGTGGCTCTCCCACCAAGTTAGTGCATAACCCTCTAATTTTAATCACGCAAATGAGATCTTTTGCCCTTCCTCGATCTAATGGACACTGAAATAAAATTCCATTTACTGCAGCCAATGGTTCATCTTCATAACATCAATTGCGCCATGGTACAACTTGATATCAAATTTTTCTTCCATTTTGAACAGGGATTGATTCACGACACTCGAACTAAGATTATCTTTTTCAGGTTCTTTTTTCAATTCTTTCTTCGTGTCTTCTTGATATCCTGATCCCCCTTCTGATTTGTACTATGCTTTCAAACCCCCATCTTCTCCAAATATCCCCATCTTATTTCTTAGGGTCACCATGAGGAGGTTTACATTGCGGTTTATATCTGTGACTTGTTGTTTGAGGCGTGAAACCTCACCTCTATAGGATCACGAGGTTCATTTATAGATTCGTCAATCATGATTAAAGTTTTTCAATTTTCAACCTCACCAACCTAGATCCCCTACAAATATCCACAAATACCCAAAGAAACTTGCTCTAATACCAAATGATCTATAAATTGTGATGGATATTCCACTGGATAGTTCATCACAATAGATCTAACAATATTATATTCAAAATCTCGAAATTCTACAATATTACAGTTTATTAAACTTTAAGATCTGTGGATTTAACTGTAAATAGTGCATGCATGAAAATGGAAATTATGCAGAAAAATAGAAAGTGACAAAATAAGAACACACTCACATAGGACACAAGATATTATGTTTGGGAAACCCTTTCAGGAGAAAACCCAGTTGGAAGGTGACGCCACTTCACTCTCTTTATCTATTTGGAAATATGGTTGTAGGTATAAAGAAGTAATGTTTATGGCCTATGGGCTACTATAATGCACAAATACTCTCTATGTGCTCTACCTCCTATCTCTTGTTGTTATCTTTTCTCAGTTATGGAACAAAAATGCTCACGAAAGAATCAAATGCCTCTTCCTCCTATGATCCAAATTGGAGCAGATTAGTAATGTTGTGCTAATTACCCATTCAGAAATAAACCCAAGATTCTTATAATTTTCTTTTTCAAGTTGTTAAGGATTTAAAAAAAATTGTAATTAAGAGATTCCCACGAGAGTTTCTTGTGTAAATGTTATAAAAAATTTAACATAAAAATGTATGTTGAAAAACAACAATATAACAAAAATGAACATCAATATACAACACACAACAAGAACATGATAAAGGAGTTCACTCCTCTTGGGCTATGTCACCTTGGTCCAGCTTCCAATGGCTTAGGCCTCTCTATTATGTTGAAATTACATCAAAAGTGTGTTTACAATGCTCAGATGCCTCTGAAACTGGTCTCAATGAGTTCAAAAGACCAAAAAAAATTCTAGAATTGACTATTTTTGCATCCAATTTGGATAAGAACTAAATGAGTTATGACTTCTCCCAGCTCTCCCACTATTTGTTCCACAAAATACTCCAAAACCGACCAAAAACCCCTTTTCCACTCCAAAATCTACTAATGGAGCGAAAAATTCATCGTTCAGTAGGCTAAATCCTATTGGACTTATCGTAATCACAATCGGTTGAGATGTGGGCTCTTAACACTTAAAAACATTAATATGCGGTGTTGCAGATCCGATGGGTTATTAAACTAGAATATATAACCTCTTGTGTCTGAAATCCACCACTCATTGCAATCAGTGATTGGCTGCGGAAGAAGGTCTTGTTTACCCGATAGAACATTGTGATTGTGATTTCGCAAATCCACTGGTCTGTTAAATTGTGGCATATAAACCTATCACATCTAGGGCCTATCGCAATTAGAACTCCACTACACCGGGGCTGATTCTTGTTGTCGATGCGATTGCATTGCATCGCAACTTCAACCTTGTCAGGCCCGATAGCCTGCTCATCGATCCATCTACCACTATGATATGTGATTTGTGAGGGCCAATGGTAGGCTTCCACTTGGTGCCTCCTCATTCACTAAAGACCTTGCCACATCATCCCAATCCTGCCATGTAGGCAAGTTAGACCTAAACGTTGACTTGCTCTAACTTCTGTATACGAACTTGGATTTGAGTTATATTCACACTGTTTGATTCAGAATGATAATCTCCTCAATTTGAAGCAGAGTTTGAGAAGATTCTAACACTTTTATTTTTTAGCATAGTTCTGAGCACCTGATCACTCATCCCCACTGGAAGCCTTTTAGATCCCAAAAGGATCACTTTCAGTTATTGAATAGATGAGGGTATTGTTCCCTCACCTTCCCCACTTCAATCCATTTGGGCTTTGATGGAATTTTACCTTTGAGACCCACCGAAGATAATCAATATTTCCCCTTTTAGTTGTCCTTTTCCTTCTGTCAAGTATAGTGTCTTGCTGAAGCACATCAAGATATTCTCGAGAAAAGTCTTCAATAGATGGAATTTGAACATTCTCTCCTTGATCTTCAATCAAAGTAGGTTCATACAATCTCAAAATTTTCAACATTAACAACGGAATATATTTGCATATATGAAGGAAAATCAAGCCTCAAAGAATTATTACCAATGTTTTCTAGAATTTTAAATGGACCATAACGAATTGGTTTTAGCTTTTTACCTTCAACTTGAAGCCTTTCCTTGCTACTGTATAGCCAAACTTCATCACCTACTCGAAACTGATGATCCACACAATGCTTTTCATGTCTTGCCTTATACTTGCCTTGACTCTTTTCTAGTTGTCCTTGAACTGTTTAGTGAATCAACTGAATTTTCTCAATGAATTTCCTTGCCTTGTCTATGTCACTATATCCATCTACAACTACATCTTTCTCAAAGATTAAATCCAAAGGCATTGTAGGAAAATGACTGAGACATGCCTCAAAAGATGAAGTTAGAGTAGAAGAGTGTTTTGCTCAGTTGTAAGCATGTTAAATATAATGCAATTGTTCATCCCACAACTTAGGATGTTTTCTATAATATCCTCTTAGCAAATGAATTACTGTCCTGCTTACTACTGTTTGACCTTCTGTTTGTGGATTGAAGGCCGTACTTTTCTTCAACTTGGTGTCCATCAAGTTCCATAAAATTGACCAAAAATTCCTAACAAATTGAGAATCATGATCACTTACAATAGAAGTAGGTAATCCAAAATGAACTCATACATTTTCAAAGAAAAGTTGAGATGTTTGTTCAACTGTAATTTTATTTTTACAAGGCATTAGCATGCACATCTTGCTGAACCTATCCAGAAATATATACAAATAATCATGACCTTTCCTTGACAAAGGAATACCTCCTACAAAATCCATAAAAACACTTTCCCAACATCATGAAGGCACTGGAAGTGGTTTGTACAATCCTATTTTCCTATTACTAGGCTTAGTGACTACACACAATGAACAACCTTTTATAAAATGTGACACACTTTCAATCATACGAGGCCAATAAAAATACCTCTGATGATTTTTCACTATTTTACTTACACTAAAATGTCTTGCAATAAGAGAAGTGTGCACTTCCCTTGTGACATTTACTCTCTCTCCCTATGGAACAAAAAGTTTTCCGAATTGATATAACAAATTATCATGTAAATGGTAGTCTATTTCCTCAACTTGGTGGCCTTGAATCAATTTTAAATACACCTCTTAAAATTCAACATCCTGTGTGTATTTTTCAACATAACATTCAGGCAAAACAAAATTATTCTTGAGTAAAATGGCTACATTTACAATTAGTCTAGAAATCATATCAGCAACTCTATTATAAATGCCTTTCTTGTACCTGATTACCAAGTGGAATTGCTGTAAAAATCCCATCCAATGAAAGTGCCTTGACTGGTGCAA
Source organism: Pinus taeda (assembly GCA_000404065.3). Lineage (NCBI taxonomy): Eukaryota > Viridiplantae > Streptophyta > Pinopsida > Pinales > Pinaceae > Pinus > Pinus taeda. The sequence continues at coordinate 110,233 of APFE030079006.1, read as the reverse complement.
TTTGGTTTGAGATTGCAGACATTGCAGAGGCTGATGATTAGTGTGAATAATGGTTTCTTTTCCCATCAAATAATGCTTCCATTTCTTCACACTTTGTACCAATGCATAAAGCTCTTTATCATACGTAGGATAATTAATAACAACATTGTTAAAAATTTCAGAATGAAATGAAATGGGCTTACCATGTTGTAAAGTAATTGCATGCATGGCATAGTCACTTGCATCTGTCTGTATTTCAAATGGTTTTTTCAAATCTGACAATGCCAAAATTGGGGTTGAACTGATCTTTTGTTTCAAAGCATCAAATGATTTTTGTTGTCTATCTCCCCACTAGAAGACAACATTCACGTTGGTCAATGCATGTAATGGAGTTGCTATGGAGGAAAAATTGGCAATAAAATTCCTCCAGTACTGCGCTGCTCCTAAAAAGTGCCTTACTTCTGTGACTGATTTTGGTATTGGCTAATTCACAATGACCGAAACTTTAGAGGGATTAATATTCATCTCACCTCCTCCAATTATGTGGCCCAAATACACTAAGGAATTTTTCCCAAATTCACATTTAGAAATAACTGTTATTTTCTCATGATATCTAAACTTTCCTAACAAGCTTGACATGCTCTTCTCGTGATTTTTTGAATATCAAAATATCATCTAAATAGAAAATTACAAACTGATCAATAAATGATCTTAAAACATTATTCATAACTCTCATGAATGTAGCTAGAGCACTACAAAGACCAAAAGGCATAACCAGCCACTCAAACAATACCTATTTGGTTTTAAAATCAGTCTTCCATATGTCCTCCTCAGCTATTATAACTTGTTGATATCCACTTCTCAAGTCTACTTTAGTGAAATACTTTGCATTTTTCAATTAATCTAGCAAATCATATATTCTGGGCACTGGGTATCGATTCTTTATTGTGATCTTATTTAAAGATCGATAATCTACACACATGCACTAGGTTCCATCTTTCTTGGGTGCCAATACAATTGGTGAACCACATCGTGCAGTAGAAGGATGAATTAATCCTTTATCTAACAATTCTTGGACTTGTTTTTTAATTTCTAAACTTTCTAGAATTGATATTCGATACATACCAATTTTTGGGAGTGGATAGTCTTGATGTAGCTAAATTTCATGTTGAATACTTCTTTTTGGTGGCAGTCCTTTTGGTTCTTCAAACATGTCCCCATATTGATTGACCACATTAATCAATTCAGGTTTCATCTTTACATCACAACCTGCAAAAGATTCCTGCTCCATGTCATTTGTTTTGCTTGATCATGAGAAGCACGAGACTCTTGTTGGAATCAACCAGTCGTTTCATTTCACCCATGCTTGCCAAAGATAGATTAAGTTTCCTACAATGGGCTCTCACAATGTTCTCCACTCTATTTTTGAACAAATGGTATGTATTCTCAAATATGCGGAAAACAACCTTCCTTTCATACAAATACAGACTTCCCAACACAATTCCTGAGATATCCTATGGCACAACGTCTAATTCAAATTCATCAATGAAATTAGCGGTGATTTACTTGAAAATACTTTTTTGTGTGACATGTAAATTATCATCCTTGGTTATCCATCCCAACAGATACAATTTTTGATGGGGCACAGTTCTCAAATTCATTTTCTTAGCCAAATCCACAGAAATTAAGTTGGTCTACAATCCACTATGAAATAGCGTATCAATTTTCATATGTTTGGAAATGAATCGGATATGGAATAACTCTATTCAGTTTTCCTCATTTGAAACATTGTGGGTATTATTTTTTGTGCTGGTAACAACTGCCTCTTTACTAGCCTCTCTTATTGTTTTTTCCATGAATTTTCCTTTGGTGAATGTGGCTGCGATTTTTGTTTCATCCCCTGATTCTGAACCCAAGTCTTGTGCAAGAGCATTGGTCTTTTGTTTCCATTTATTGTTGAATTTCTTCGGTCATAATTCTGGATGAAGCTTCCAACAATGTAATTCATCATGTCCTTCCATGGAATAATTTTTGCACATGGGTCTCTCCCCTTCTTTCCTAATAGAAACATTTTTCTTCTACTTTCCTTTAAACTTATTCCCTTTTTCAACACTTTGAAATGGCTTATTCTTACCTTCTTCCTGTATATTTTCCCCTCTTGCTTCAAGGTGTGTAACTTGAACACAAACCTCATCAAGATTCGTGGGACTGAACATAAGAATGGTATGTCAAAGATAGTTATGCAACTCTCTAATGTATTTCAACAAGGTATCTTGTGAATGTATGTCTACTCCTAGCATAAGAGCTCTTTTCCTAAACTCTTGAGTACTCTTGCACTTTTTGACCTTTCAATTGTCTGAAATTTTGCCAATTCATAATGGATTTTTGCATATGAGCTAAAGGGTAGAGCTGGCTTTTTATAGCAGCAATGAAATCAGACCAACTGATAGAGATCTTACCATTTTTCTTGATCTCATCTTGAGTCCTTGCTTCCCACCATACAAGTGTTGCACCCTCCATTCTCAATGAAGCCAACTAAATCTTGATATCATCCTCTTGAAGGTTCTGAATTCTACAATACACCTCGAACTGATGAATCCAATTATCCAGCTTCTCTGCATTAACTTCTCCATTGTACATAGGCAACTCAAATTTAACATCAAGCTTCAGAAAAAGGTGATTTACCAACCCCTTTTGAAGAATGATGATGAGTATGAGTAACAGTGGTATTGGTGGAAGAGTTTGAAGATTCTTTTGAAGAAGAAGATGAAGAAGATGGCAGAGATGGTGGAGGCTTGTCTCCATTCCCATTATTTCCTTTTCCCTTATCTTCTTTTCCATTACCTCCTCCTGAAGAGCCTTCTCCATTGGGAGGCTTGGAACTTTCTCCTTGTAGCCTAATGTTCCTATCTTCATAAAGGACCTTCATCATCTCTGTCATATCAAATAAATCCTTTTTGAAGGTCTTCTCTTCTTCTGCGATGATAGGTTCTCCTTCATGAGACACGGTCTTTGAAGACTCAACTACAACTTGAGGTTGTACTAGTGTTGGAATCTCAATTGTAACTTCTGCAACTTGAGGTTGAACTAGTGTTGAAGACTTTGGCAACCTTTATCTTCTTCCCTTTGACCCAAATTCATGGCTTTCAACCATTTTTCCTTCACCTCTTTTGAGCTTTAACCGTGTGAGCATGAGATAAACTTGCAAACAATTAAATCATTCTTTCATAATGCAAATCTAGTAAGAAAAACCACTGCTCGGATACCAACTTGATCCGAATTGGAGAATATTAGTAATGTTGCGCTAATTCCCCATTCAGAAATAAACCCAAGATGCTTATCATTTTCTTTTTCAAGTGCTTAACTGATCTAAAAATGGAAGGTAATTGAAAAATGGTGCAAGGTATCCATTTTCATTTCTGTAAATGAGTGCAAAAATACTCCAAGTTTAAATATGAAAATGTGAGAACTTCTTATCTAATATAGAGATAGACTGTAGGGGAATTTACTGGATATGTCACCTTTAAAGAGAGGATGAGATCCAAAAGCTACCTGGCCCTCTACAGACTCTACCTAAAGAAATAATAGAAGTAAACAATCAGATTTAATTAAAAAAACCTTGCTTGAACTTGACGTTATGTGGAATTTTAGCTTGAATGAGGTGTATATCTTTTCTTCTGTTATGTGTTTTAAGTTTATTTGTTTTTGGTGAAACTTAACATATATATCAGCAACATAATTCAGCCGTAGAATATCAAAACACAACAGCAATATAATATAGGAGTTCACCCCAACTCTTGGTCTACATCTCCTTTGAGCTTTGTCAACATGACTAGACTCTTTGGGATTAAGGTAATTAAATTATTTTACAAGCTCCACACTTAACCAAAATGAATTCAAAAATGATTCAAAGGGCTTAGAATACCATTTTAAATCCCTTTAATGGCTATCCAATTCATAAAAACAGCTTAAGGCTTCCATGAATACACATCCTTCTATCAGTGCACTAAGCTTCTTTGAGCTTCTAAATGGCACAAACTCCCTTAGATTTCTATTTCTGTCACTGAAACCGCTACTGCTATATCTAATACTGATCAAACACCAAATACCAACTCGTTAATTTCTTACATCAAACACATCATCCCCAAAAATGGCTCTCCTCCACGATTTGCCCAAGGCTGCCCACGACTTCACATCAACTTCTCGAGTTGTAGAAGTACTCAAAATGATCTAAAACCACTTCCATTGCTTCCATAATGACTAAAATAGTCAAGATAGAGTTTTGTTTCATCAGAAACGGCCTCCGGCTGCTCCGGTTTCGCCTACATACACTGTTGGCACCCCTTGGCACTAGGGTCAAGGAAAACTTATCCGCTGAGTTTTAGACCTCTAAAAGTATTTAATACTTGTTGAAACCTCTATAAATGGATTCAGAATGATGTTTTCAGTCAAGAATGACCACTGGTTCGCTGCATATGTCCTCTAGCTCCCCTGGCTACGCCTTCCACTGCTACTGGCAAAATTGGCAAAAATGGCCTCTAGAACTTAAATGAAGCTTTTTGGCTTTCTAATGTTCTTAATAGGCTCTGCAAACCATCTAAACAGATTCAAAAGGTATGAAATAGCTAATAATTCCTATTCATTTACCTTAAACAGCGAAACACAATCCAATACACAGCCTTCTCCTTCAAGGCCCTGATGGCTCCTTCATCTTCTTTGTAGCTTAAACCTCTGAAAATGACCTCTGTTAGACTTCGGACCTAATCCATTACGTCCAAAAGGTCGAAGAGACCCAAAATAAAAATAAAAAAAATCGCATCAAAAGGCCTCTCCTAGCCAAAGTTATGGCTAACTGAAGATTTGTCCAGTTTGGCCTAAGAAAACTCCACTAAATGTGGAGCAACTGCAGTTAAGCTCGAAAAATATGGCAAGTCTGCCATTTTTGGCAACCTCTGCCAACTAAACTGCCAGTTTAGCCCTTAACCATTGGTGGGAAACACGCATGTGACCAGGAATCAGGCGTTTGGTTAACTAATCGTTAAGCTTTATGGTGTGGTTTCGCGCGCGTGGTCATATGGTGGAGGGTCTGGCCCCTTTTCCTCCCAACCCAACATTAATTAAACCTTAAGTATAAGATGTGACACTTATTATGTTAAAAGCCATTATTTGGCGGGCTAGTCAGGCCTGTGGGCTGGCAGCCAAGAGACCTGCGATCAAACCTTGCTAAGACCATAAACATTTTCCTATACAAAAATCTGTAGCCTTGGGGCTATGTGGTGGCCTCTGGGCAAGCCACGTGGCATCCTTTGATTAGAACTCAAAGAGAATATTTTAGGTAATATTCTGGAGAATATTCTTCAAAATATTCTCTCTTTTTGTTTTTCCAAAAATGCAATTTTGCAAGTTATTGGGCAAATTTCAAAATGCAATAACTTCTTCATACGATGTCAGATTTTCGAACCATTTATGGCACCAGAATTAGGAAGACGAGACCTATCTAGTCATTTAGGTTCCAACTAAATCTAAGCACTTTCAAATTTGAGCATTTTTGACACTTGGACTTGAGCACCTGATCATTAATGATTGAAAAACTTTTGCAATTAACAGATTCCCATGATAGTTTCTTATGTAAATGTTATAAAAAATTTAATATAAAAGCATATTATGAACAACAATAATATAACAACAATGAACATCAATATACAACACATAATAAGCACATGATAAAGGAGTTCACCCCTCTTGGGCTACATCTCCTTGATCCAGGTTCTGATTGCTTAGGCCTCTCTATTATGCTCAAATTACATCAAAAGTGTGTTTACAATGCTCAAATACCTCTGAAACCTGTCTCAATGAGTTCATAAGACTAAAAACTGCTAGAATTGACTATTTTGACATCTAATTTGGATAAGAACTGAAGGACTTATGACTTCTCCCACTTCTACCACTATTTGTTCCACAAAATGCTCCAAAACTGACCAAAAACTCCTTTTCCGCTCCAAAATCTGCTAATGGAGTGAAAAATTCACCGTTCGGTGGGCTAAATCCTGTTGGCCTTATCGCAATTGCAATCGGCTAAGTTGCAGGCTCTTAATACTACAAAACATTGATATGCAGTGTTGTGGACCCGACAGGTTATTAAACCAAAATATATAACCTCCTGCATCTGGAATCAACCGCTCATTGCAATTAGCAATCGGTTGCGGGAGAAGGTCTTGTTTACCTGATAGAAGACTGTGATTGTGATTTCACAGACTTGTCGGGGTATTAAACTGTGGCATATTAACCTATCATGTCTGAGACCTATCGCAATCAGAACTCCACTATGCCGAGGCTGATTCGTGTTCCTGATGTGATTGCATCGCATCGCAACTTCAACCTTGCCAGGGTCGATAACCTATTCTTTGATCCATCTATTGTTACGATATGTATTTTGCGAGGGCCAATGGTAGGCTTCCACTTGGTGTCTCCTCATTTGCTGAAGACTTTGCCACATCATCCCAATCTTGCCATGTAGGCAACTCAAACCTGAACTTTGACTTGCTCTAACTTCAGCATACGAACTCGGATTTAAGTTTCATTCACACCATTGGATTTAGAATGACACACTCTTCAATATAAAACTAATATTGAGAAGTTTCTGACACTTTTATTTTTTAGCATAATTCTAAGAACTTGATCATCCTAGTGGCCCAGTTATAACATAACCTGATAGCCTACTAGTGGTTGAGTTTGACTAAATCAACTCTTAACTAGAGTTACAAAATAAACTCTTCTAGATTTTTTTACATCACAAAAATGTGGCTAGCCCCTTTTCCATGAATAATGGGGGCTGACGTGGTGTCCTCCTGAACTATAGGTGTGAAAACAAGAAGGTCAACTTCTGAGTGGCATAACTTTTGCATACGGACTCTGATGGATAAGCTTCTTGCGCCATTGGAAAGGTCTATGTGTATAGAATAACATGAAATGGTATGCACTTAATCGCTAAGTTTTACCCCCCAAAAAACATCGTTTGATGCCTCAAAATGCTCTAAGAAGGTTTCAGATCCTGTTTCACCAAACCAAGTCTCGTTGGTAAAAATAGTCCCATGAGATGATTCCTCCACCTTTTCCCCTCCAAAAGCATCAAGATGGATGAAAAAAATATAATGATCCAATTCAGACCATGAAAGGGGAAGGAAAGAAGTTGTGACGAATCCAATATGGCCCATTCACCATATTAGATGAGATTGGAAACAATTCTTTTCATCTCCATTTGCCAACTTACATGCAGATGTACTCATTGGTGAAAATTGAAAATTAAGGCTTTATGACCCTTTGTTGATCATGGACACCAAAGAGGTTGTACATGTTCCTATAGTGGACGATTTTGCACCTAAATACTTGGACAAGCTACCAGAGAATATCATTCTCGATAGGAAGACCAAGACTTCATGATGACGAGATGTGGAGTACCTTCGTATTGGTTTCAAGGGAATGCATCCAAGTAAGGCCCAATGGATTGAAAAGGAGAAAGTGAGAGAGAAATTCGCTCACTTTCCAATTAACTAATAAATATTTTGGCGGTCCAAAAGATTATTACTGGGGAGGAATAATCCAAGTCGATTGAGAAATAGAAGTGGCCTTGAAAATAACTCAAAACTTAAAGTCCTCAGATGGAAGTAAAACTAGGACTAGATTGTAGTGCTCTTCGCCCTGGTTCCAATGTTGTGAATCACACTCAAATTTGAGTTTGTATGCTCAAGTTATAGTTGGTAAAAGTTCTGGTCAATCTTGGTCAAGTGGAATTCACTAACAAGGCAACAATTTGGCAGAGTCCCAGTGTAAGGAAAACGACAGTCAAAAAGGGAATATTTGTCACCTCTTTAATTCTCCAAGTGACCCTTAAAAGCATGATCCAAAATTTTAACTCGTATAGTATAAAAATTAAAATTAAAATTAAATTTTTGGTGGCAAGCCGACACCCCCAACGAACCCAACGACATTATTATGTTAATATTAAAAATGTGTGATGGGCAGGCCACCCCAGGAGGACCCGCCCGACCACCGGTCAACAACGATATTACATATATATCACAACACCAACACATATGCCGACTATAACCACCGGTCAACAACAACATTACATATATATACCACAATGCCAATATTAATAACCATGCCGCATATTCCAAAACAAATTCACACCAAGTGTGGGGTGGGCAGGTTTTGAACCGAGCCCGCCTCCACATAATCTGTCGACAATTACCAATGAGCCACGACTCATGGTTTGTTAACTCTACTCAAACACTGTTATAAAAACCTTCATCAAATGCCACTTGAGACTGGTGGAGGGTGGACCAATGGAACCTTGAGTGACTAGGAGGTCCAAAACCATGAGCGAGGAATCTATTTTGATGCTGAGAAGATTCCCTTGAAGGGCTAGAGGTTCTAGTGTTAGAATATGACAAGTTTATAGTCATTTTTGCATGTTTTCTCGCTAAGAGTCCAACAGTGTAGTTCGTTTCCCGAGCCAATGTCTTGGTTTTCAAGCCATCATCATAATTGGAGGTGTAATGGTCGTTTTTTTTGTAAATTTGATTGTAATTTATTTCTTTGTTGCCACTTAATGAAAGAAGGCCTCCCCACTTTGAGTAGAGCCCAAACATGTAGCCCACATTGGGTGAACTCCGTAATCAAATCGTTTGTGTGTCTTTGATCTCATGGTTTCTTTATGAATTCTGTTTCTTTTTCATGTGTTAAGTTACTTGGTTAATATGCTCTTTTATACGAAATTTTGTATGCGTCCTTGAAGTTAAAAGATACAGATCAACTAAATAGTTAAAGAAAGTGTAATTATTTCCAACAATGGCTTGAACCTATATGGTCATCACAGACCCAACCTACTTTGATACCATTGATCCAGATCTTGAGGGGCCAAGTTCCAAGAGGAAGAAGAAAACGAAAAGCAAAAAACACCAATAAAATTTCTCTTTTAATAGCATAAAAGAGTTTCGGCTACATCATGGAGGACCAATTTGGAATTTTCCAAAATGAGACTTGTTATTTATAGTTTTTTTAAAGTTACAATACCATGGGTATATACCATAGGTGGATACCATGGCTCAATGCAATTTTCTATTCTAGTCAAATATGCACTAGTGCTTATTGGTTATGAGTGCATTTGTGCTCCTTATAGATGTTAGTGCCCTAAGAAAAGTCTTTGTTAGAACCTTTAGATACCAAGAATTTCTACTTACATTGAATATTTGTTAAAATATTTCAACTTATACTAAACATTTGTTAAAATATCTACTTGTACTAAACTTTTCCTATATCCATGGGGTCACCCAGGATCAAACCTCATAGCTGCCACTATAACACCAAGAGCATAACCAACCACCTACAAGTCGGGTATACTAAGTTCCTATGATTTTAGCAAGAGCAGACTTACGGGAAAGGGGAATCTGCCCCTCTAGCCGTCACCACAACAAGCCATTGTACTCAATGAGGTTTGAACTTCGGTCTCCCCAGGCTTCACCGATGTGACTTACCGTCAAACCACACATCATTGTACGAACTATTTCAAAATCTAAATTGTTGCTAAGTTTCGAATTATAGTTCAACCCTACTATGATTTTTGGTTGGCGGTTGAACAACCCTTCATTCTAATATTATAGGAAAATGGTGAGATTCCTTCATTCGAATATTATAGGAAAATAGTGAAATCCCTTGAATGTTTCCTTATATATACATAAAACCTCACGACGTGTTCTATTTTTCCTAATATATTTCAACAAAAAGTTGAGTTGTAAAGAAGTCTCACAAAATCTTTCCATCTTCTTAATTATATCTAAATTCCAAAATCCCCTTTTTTCATATAATATTGGAATGAAAATGAAACTATAAAAAAGACTTATAAGATCTTTTCTCCTATTTCTTAGAATATTAAAATGGGAGAAGTTGAACCACAAACGCTAATATTGAATAGTATCACAACTGAACTCAGTTAGACTCACCCACTTCAACTAAAAATAGAAAATTTGTATAACAAACTTTATTATGAAATAATATATCATATATATTTATAAATATAGAATATATTGGCAAACAACATTATAATGATAATGAAAGAAAACATAATATAATTATATATAATTTAAATATAATATTTAAAAAACATTTTTATTTAATTATAATATTATATAATATATATAATATATATATTAGTTTTGTAAATTATTTTATATAAATTTACATGAAAGATTATAATGCTTTAAAACTACATTACAATGAAATCCAAATAATAAATGACTAATTCAAAAGTGAGAATCCATTGAAAGTTTAGTATAAATTTATTGTATAAAAGTTTTTATAGCATTTTTTCCCTAATATTGTATACATAAATTTTTTAACAAAAATAATTATATTTTATATTTGAATGTATTTTAAAAATATTTTTTTTTAAAAACTTGTAAAATCATTAGCACTCTTTAACTACTCAAATCTACTAGTATTAAGTCAATTTCAAACAAAACTTATTAAAAATATATAAATTTACACTGCACTATTCACATAACTTTTTTTATTAATCCTTATCACTCTTTAACTACTCAAATCTACTACTAAGTCAATTTCAAACAAAACTTATTAAAAATATATAAAATCTGCACTGCACTATTCACATAACTTTTTTATTTATATATATAGTTATCTATCCAACGAAACATAAATTTCTTTATTTAATATAGTTATTTATCCAACCAAAATGGTTTTAATGTGAAATAATTAGTCTTAAAAATTAAGTTATTATCAAATTTATAATTTATTTAGTAAATAGTTTTCATATATATAAGAAAAGAAAGAATCGTCCAATCTTAAAATTTACAAGTCCGAATTTTTTTATGTAAACTTCTCCACGTCTCTTGAAACAAATTCTAGATGTCTCTAAAAAGCCGTGTAAGGCAATCACCTGTCTGGAATTCATGATTTTAAATTTGCAATTAGGAAGACCATGCTTCCATTACGTTAATGGTAACTTGTTGAGGCCAAACTGTTAAGACCGCTGGTGTTCATGGGCATCCATCTCCACAGAAACCACGAAACGCAACGGTTCTCAACCACATATGGAGATTATTAGAAATGGCCAGACAGCTAACCTAACTACTTACGGTGAAATTTAGCGTTGGTAGGTGGATAACCCTGTGTCCAAATAATCCGGTGTATCTACCACTTCTAACATGACAGTCCATCATTTTAATATTTTCCTCCTTACGTATTCCTTCCACATTTTCCATACACTTTATGTGTAGAACAACTATACCAAATCTGATTATAAATACCTGAAACCGCGAGATGTGATTCGAACAGACCAATAGCCGTACTCGGGAACAATTGCAGAAGGGCACTTTGTGTATACAGGAACAATGGATAGGGTTGGGCTTCAGGTACCCATTACAGGTTTCATGGCGACCTTAATGGTGGTACTGGTGGTGTTATGCGTTGGCGCAGGTGCAGCAGAAACAGAGATAAAGCCTGTATCTTTTATTTTCGGGGATTCTTTGTCAGATGTTGGAAACAACAATTATCTGCCCCGAAGTCTGGCGAAGGCCAATTATCCATGGTATGGCATTGACTATGGCAACGGAACGGCTACCGGCAGATACACGAATGGCCGAACCATTTGTGATATAGTTGGTACTGGCACATACCCTTATGCAATTTTCTTCTTTCCCTTTCAATAATTATTTTTTAGCATCCAGGAAGTATTTATGGTGAGAATAATTTTATATTTTATTCGGATTATAAATTCAGAGAATAATTTGAAATTTTATCAAAAGACCGTCTATCAAATTCCAAAATATTTCTAAAATATATCATTTACAAAAAATTCAATTAATTAAATGATACTAATATTGCAGCTGAAGAAATAGGTCTTCCAATCCCAGCACCATACCTGGCTCCATCCACAGATGAGAACGTCGTGTTGAAACATGGTGTCAACTATGCTTCGGGTGGAGGGGGCATTCTTAACGAAACAGGATCTCTTTTTGTAATAACTACTCAATACCCGGTTTTTTTCTCAATTTTATGTAGTTTTCTGTGATGGTTTGTTTTTTTTTAATTGTGAGTTTAGAAATATTTTAGAATATGATGGATAAACGTAAGGTGAAATGATCGATTTTTTTTCGTTTACCAAAAAATGAGTTCAATGAAATTCTTAAAACTGGTTAACTGTTGGGCTTCTAGATTCAGCGACTGTGTCTGTGGAGACAAATAGAGATGTTTCAAGGAACTAAGATAACTATAGCCAAGAAAATCGGGCATGACCAGGCGGAGAAGTTCTTTAATCAATCCATCTATTTAATGTCCATTGGAAGCAACGACTACATCAACAACTATTTGCTCCCAGTGCAGGCTGATTCCTGGACATACACTCCCGATGGTTTCATACAGTATCTTGCCTCTACATTGCGCCAACAAATAACGGTGAGTTTTTCCAGGGCGCTAAATTTGAGACCTATCATTATCAATGCTCCTGTTGTTATCAATCTTGACATTGATATATAAAATGGCGCAGACGCTACACCATTTAGGCGTGCGCAAGTTGCTTTTCACAGGATTGGGACCTGTCGGATGCATTCCACTGCAGCGGGTACTGACAACAGATGGAGGTTGCCAACAGAATCTCAACGAATATGCCGTCAAGTTTAATGTGGTTATGAAAAAACTCATCACGGATCTAAATTCAAAACTACCAGGAGCTAGCTTTGTCTTTGCGGATGGTTACGATTTCTTCAGCAAGCTTATAGATAATCCCCGAGCTTATGGTGAGAATATTTAGATTAGCTATTAAAATTACAGCATGTTTTGATAATTGCTTGATTTTAGATTGGCCACTGGGTTTATTACTAACGTTTAACGCATGCAGGGTTCAATAATTCTAATACACCTTGCTGCAGTTTTGGAAGATATCGGCCCACATTGAGTTGCGTGGCTGCTGCAAAACTGTGTCCAAACAGAAAAAAATATTTGTTTTGGGACGAATACCATCCTAGTGATGCCGCAAATGTACTGATCGCAAAGGCTCTTATTTCTACGCTGAAATTTTTTCCTGGGAGTTCTCCTTCACCTGCACCATCGCCATCGCCATCTTCATCTTAGCAGTTATAGAAGACGTATATAATATAAACTGATTGGAATGGTGTACCCATTCCAGAGGAAACGATAATCCCTTATAAGTTTGTAATTTGCATTCATATTGAACGACATTCAAGCTTTCTGTTTCTAATTAAATAAATATAATATACTATTATTTTGTGACGTTTTCCACAAGGACGCAACTGTGGGTTGGTGACTGTCTTCATTTCCCTGATGACGCTTTGGTGGGTAAATTCATGTATGTATGTCAACATCTCCGAAGATGGAGATGTTTCGTGTACGTAACCGGTGAAATTAGAAGTCAACAATTGTGCAACATCTGTTAGCCTACTTCCATGTCTTAATAGATGTACCGCAAAATAACTATTTTTTGTTAATGCTGTGACGATCAACTCAGTGTATTGAATATGACAGAGAACAAACATACGTTTCATGATGAACAGATCAAACACATCCGTTAAAATTTATATATATAGAGATAACGATATGATCCGATGCACGCATATATTTGTGGGAAATTGATTGATTAAAATAAACTAAAATAATTAATTGAGAATAAAGTCAGGCGGGTGTGGATGAATCGGAAGAGTAAATAATAAATTAAATAATAAATTAGATAAGATGTTTTTTGTTTTTGTTTTTTTAGGGACGGGGAATTTTTATTTATAATTAATAAAAGTTACGAAGGAAAAGAAATTATACTGGATGTAAGGGAAGTAGAAGATAGTAAAAATAATGGTAATTATATTGATAAAAATAATTTTATTTAGAAATTAGTTTTTGGGATTAATTAAGTGGATTAATCACATCCTTAAGATTGGCCAGATATTTTAAACAAACTAATGTAATAAGATTGGTAGAAATTTTAAACAAACTAATAATTATTTTTACAGAGATTATATAATTTTTAATATTCAAAATTATGATTATATTTGTTTTGAATATTTTAAAAAATAAATAGATATAAAATAAATTTATTTATTGAATTTTGAATATATTTTTTTAAATTTTCAAAATATATAATAATATATTAAAATTATATATCAGTGTAACAACATAAATTAAATATTAGTGTATTGAGAGTTACATATGTTATGTTTATTTTGAATATGTACTATTTTTTTATTTTTGTAAATAGCATTCATAACACCACCATCATAAATGGCACAATTTTAGATATTTGTGTAGTGGCTTTTTATTCTTAAGATTTGTAAGAAAATGATTCAAAATTAAAACCTTGAAAATAGCTCATACTCACTGAAATAACATATTCACCATCAATTACTTCCCACCATTATTTATCTTTTCTTCAACACTTATGTTGGAGCAACACTATAAATGTGTAGACTTACTAATGGTTACTGCTCTACTACCCAAAATTTATGCAAATCCTTGTATCCACTTGACATCTTAATTTATTGGTTCTTGCCAAAGCAAAACTATATGGTTATATTTACCACTATTAATTTAGAATTGACCAATGTAGGGTGTAATTTTTTATGCAAATTTTAGCAAAGCATATTTTCTAGCTTGAGTGCAAGGACTAAGCTACCATGTAATACTTGTTATAAAAGGAATTAATTGCACCAATAGGTGTATTTAATTTGGAATAGGCTTTGTAATTTTAATTCAATTATAAATAATTATTTGGTAGATAGTACAAATTTAACTTCTACATAATATTCTAAAATATTTTTAGTAGTGGCAAGTCAAAGGTTAAGATTTATCTCAAAAGCATTTATGCTCTTTCTCCCATTTTAAATAAATTGATTAATTGAAAATATGTATATGAAAATGAATTATGGCTTTTTGGGCATGCGGTATTAGTAGGTTGTGGTATTGGCCATGGTATTATAACAAACTTTGTTTACGAATTAAAAATAGCCATGGTAAAGTTGCAATGAATATATATGGTTAAGAATCATGTTACATATTTTTTTAAATGTATATATGTTTAGCTTATATATTGATTTTGTTTCCCGGATGCGGGTTCTTAATATGGTCATAATGTCGATGGGACAGGGGTGGGGTGAGAAAGGCTGCCACCTGCCAACCCTGTACAGCAAAGTTATGAACCAGGTGATGGATTATCATCGGTATGTGGGCATTGATGAGTTTAAAGGAATTATCGCAGGTGATCCTGAATTATCATTTACCTCCGCACGCTCTGATATGTTCGGACTCTCGGCTCTCATGAATGCTAGAGTTATTGTGGACGAGTCTTGAGGCAGGGGAGGGGGTAATAATACCAGCCTCCGCCATGGGTTTGTTCTGGTGTCGTTTATGTTATGTTGGGTGGAGGTAACGAAGCTACGCTCCTGCTCTGTTACTTCGGAGAAGCCGCCTCAGTCAGTTTCCTGGACGCTCTCTATTGCTTTGGATTCTCGTCAGTTTGTATGCTTGGCCGGCCTGCGCCCTGCTTCTCTGGTTGTTCAATTTGGTATCCACAAAGGGGCCGCTGTTGTTGTCATGCCTCGACTCCGCCACAGGATGATTAGCCAATGAGGCACCCCTCGGAGGGCGCCCTCCAGCCCTTCATCCTTCTCTCCCTCCAGTGACTTCATTTCTCGCCGGAGAGGACGCATTCTGAGGCCTAGTCAATTCCTTGAGCCCAATTCTCCAGGATCCTTGTCCTCGCCCTCTTTCAGCTCTGCAATCTTCACTTTTAACTGCACTTTGAACTGTCCCAGGATCACTGCTCATGTCTCGGTGCTCTTTTTCGAAGAAGCATAGGAAGGGGGAGAGTCTAGCTCTCCTAAGGAGGACCCAGGCTCAATCGTTGTGCCGAATCCTCACTCTCCTTGAGCAATGGCGATCTCGGCGAGTAAAGTCAATGATACGGTGTTGGAGCCAACTGCCCTGGGTTTGAATGTGAGTAATATAAATGATACGGTGTTGGAGCCAACTGCCCCGAGTTCGAATGTGAATGATGATGCTCAAGCTCAGGACCTGTTTGACGTGGGATGGTGCAAAATCGTGGAGAAGCCCCCAAACGCCTAATTCATGCTCGGCGGCTCTGTTTAAGGTCATGCGACCCAGTATAGAGGGCTTTTTGCTACAGTTGAAAAGTTTTGTAATAGTTGTTAAGCCAAGGTTCAATTCGCATGTTTTTTTGGAAATGCATGTAAGCGCAGTAAGGCTAAGATGGGACTGCAACCTCTCTGTCTATGCTTGTAAGGATCCCCTGCGTGGGACTGCAAACTCTATGTCTAGTCCAAACTCTCAGTCTTGTTCAAACTCTCTATCTAGTCCAAACTCTCAGTCTTGTTCAAACTCTCTGTCTTGGACAATTTTCAGTTTCAATCTGCCTTTCCTTCTGGGCAGTTGTTTCTTACGATAATCATGATGTAATTGTACACCTTTTATGTGAATAATAGAATAGTCTTACTTAGAAAAAAAAATATATATTAAATTTTGTTTACTATTAACAAAATCATATAAATTAAATGAATTTACAAAATTTGTAACTTTTACTCATTTTTTAAAAATATTTAAAATTGAATCCCTAATATCTAGCTAATAATTATTAATAATTATTAGCTAGATTAATATTTTAAAAACTCTATTATTTCATAATGGAAAACATTAACATCATTCTTTTTACCCCATTTCAATATTTAATATAGTTAAATCAAATCCATCCTCCCAATTTTCAATATTTAATATAGTTAAATCAAATCCATCCTCCCCCCTCTCTTTCGCACATCCTCCTTCCCACACTCCCTTGCACTCATCAACCTTGCCGAATCTAGATACCCTCGATGTGGAACTCCATCGCATAGCTGGCCATGGAAAATATACTCTAAAGTCGTCGTGGCAGGTGTCTAAGACAGCGATGCCGCGATGCCGTATAACCCTGTAACAAATTCTGGTTTCCTGCTACGCATCAAAGATCAACCTTTCTTAACCATCTCAATGCCTAGATACTAGCTAGAATGGCCGTACAAAGGCCGATCCCATAGGATAGCAAGACATCACCATCTGTAAAATGTGGTAACGGTTTTACAATTAATATTAACGCCAACTCATAAACCATGGTAATGCTACCTAGAAGGGGCTATGGCGTGTTCGCCATGATTTAATCTTAGAAAATATCATATCAATATTTTCATATTTATAATGGTTTTAAAGTTTTAAATTTTATTTTATTAACATTAATAAAATTGATAATGGAATCAATTATATAGGTGTGGGAGAAAAAACTAAACCTAACATTAGATAAGAATTTAAATA
>APFE030079006.1:0-70043 GCA_000404065.3 Pinus taeda | reverse complement strand
AAGTTATGCTCCTCTTGGCTCTGTCTTCTCCTCTTGATTCCTTCTGCTCCTCTTAGCTCCGTTTGTTCCTCGAATATTGCCATATTGACATCAATGACAATTTGTGTCCAACACTCTAGTCTCCTTGTGGATTCTTTTCTAGTACGTGCTTGCTCTTCTCATATTTCTACAGAGTGCATTAATTCCATCTTTATGAGAGTTTCACCCCTCTTCTTTGAATGCCTTGCTCGATTTTCCTTTTTGCATTGACCAACATCCACCATTTCGCAGGACTGACTCGTTATTTTTTCCTTAGGTTCCCATACGTGAATGTAAATTCGTGTATAATGCAATAGGGATGTGGGTGAGTATTAATTTTAAAAATTTTAAATATTGGTTACTTCCCTAACCAATTCCTAAGAAACTCCTCCTACCAACTCTGAATCTGTATCCTCTCTCTTAGTG
The DNA here is from genome assembly GCA_000404065.3 of Pinus taeda. NCBI lineage: Eukaryota > Viridiplantae > Streptophyta > Pinopsida > Pinales > Pinaceae > Pinus > Pinus taeda. The sequence continues at coordinate 69,599 of APFE030079006.1, read as the reverse complement.
TAGTCATGAATTATATTTCACATCAATTTACATGATCGGTTCATATACTAATATTTGCATGAAGGGTGACAAAAATGTTATTGTAGACCTCACCCCCTTAAAGGAACATCGTCCTCAGTGTTCTATACCTAAACATAATTCAACCATGATCTTCAATGAACAAAAAATTGACAGTGAGCTTTATATACACAAACTCTCTCTACATTTGCTTACACAACAAACAAAAATGGGTAAGATACCCTCATTTTCTCAGCCATCTCCCAAGTGGTTTCAACTCTTTTTCTGACATATATTGGGCATTTAAGTGTTCTTTCCTCGGTACTTTTCGACTACCAATGTTTTCATAACTCAAACCATTTCTTAGGACACAGGTAGTTGATCTAAATGGTTGTTCATTGGCTAGTGCTATGCAACTAAGCTAGTGATATTAACATGTGATGTGTTTTGTTTCACATAATGGATGATGGAAATACTTATGTTGATTGTAGATTCTTGCAATATCTCAAAATTTGATGGTTTGGAGAGAGGTCAATTGTTTGACCTCTCTCTTGACCCTCAGATTTTGAGATATTCCCAGAATATACAATCGACATAATTTCATGCATGGGCGTTATTATGAAGTAAAGTATAAAGTATGCTATATGAAGTACCGAATAAGTGGGTTTGAGATGTAAATTTAAGTGAAGTATTTCTTCATCAAAACAGTTCAGAGAAATATAACATATTATTTAAATAATTATATTAATAATTTTGATAAATTATAATATTAACTATTTAATTCTATATAATTTTCAATAAACATATTATTTATTTTAATTTAAATATATCTTAAATAAAATTAATATCAATAATTTTAATATTATTAATATTAAGGTTATTGATATTGACAATTAAATATTAAAGTTAGTAATAACATTAACATTGATGACATTAATATCTTACCTTAATATTAATATCAATATCTTAACTTGATATAAATTAAGGTTAAGAAAATTAATGTGCTTATTAAAAGTGATTTTAATATTAATATTAAGTTGTAGAAATTATTTATTAATAAGGTTTATTAATAATATTAATCTATACATTAAGATTAAGCTTTGAATTAACATATTAATTTATACATCAAATTTCAGTTATGATTGACTTGGTCAACCGTAGTCAACATGGAAATCATATTCAACTATGATACACATTATGTTCAACTGCATATAGTTAACCATAGACATCATGCCAAATATACCCATTTTCAACCTTAGTCAACCATAGTCGAGGTTTAAAAAAGGTTTAGTAATAATAACAATAATACTTTTATAAAAAATTTCAACAATGCAACCATATTCAACCATGGCAAAACTAGGTCAACTATGATTAACCATGTCATCCATTCTTAGAATGGTCAACCATATTCATTATAATTAAACTTTGACAAACATGGTCTACAATGTTCACTCATATTCAACCATGTCAATCATGATTGTCTTGGTCAACTATGGTCAACTATGGTCAACATGGACATCATCTTTAGCCATGATTAATGATAGGCATTATGTTCAACATGCCTATAGTTAACTGATGATCCTAGGTATTGCAACAAGAATGCTGCAACTCCTAGGGCTACTAGCTTTACTTATCAACCCAGGTTTGTACAAACTTGGAGGTGACTATGCTATATACACGAGTAGAAGTGAAGGTACTGCTTGTTTTCATTGCTCATATGGCAAGAGACCCTAGGGGTTCTAAGCTAGACTTATATAGGGTCATAAGAAGCTTGATTTTCATGGAAGGAGAGAAAACCTAGTTTATGAGAGAGCTAATCTACTGTAGAAATGAAGAAAACAACATGCAAACCTAAATCACCATATCCTAATTAATCATGAAAACAACTAGACTAGGCAGAATTTCTAAGAAACACTAATCTAATGCTAACTATCTAAGTTGCAGGAGTAAAGCAACAAAACTAGACTAAGGGGGTTAGAAATGTAACTAGGCTAAGTTTGTGTATAAGCGAAAGAAGCGGTTAGAGGTCAAAATGGTGAAAAGAGGATGTAATGAGCAACAACGGATGATGACCATTGGATCGGGCAGGTGAAGAGTAAATGAATGGTTGAGATCAGACAATAGGAGGGTACGTAGGTAAATGGGCAGAAATGGTGGACTAACAGGATGGATGGCTAGGATTATATCGCAGAGGCGATCAACAAATGAACGGTGGAGATCGGCCAAGCCAGTTGGCGATCAGGTGAAGCGACAACCTTTGAATCAAGAGATAGATCGACGGTGGAGATTTCAAGGCGATAAAGTGATCAGGTGATGCAGCATCCGTTAGATCTGGCAGGGCATATCAATGGTGGAGATTGGAGCGCAAAAGAAACATGTGGAAATGATGAGCGGGTTTGGAGGGTGGTAAGTTGTATTTCGTGTGCCCTCAAAGCCATTGATCCAAATTGGATCCATTAAAGACTGGCAAAGAACCATGACTGTATCAGGTTGGGATGAATCTCTAAAAATTTCAAAAACAACGATAAAAAACACCCTGAACCAGTGGCAATGGTAGCCAGCATGGAGCGATGAGGAGCTCGGACAAAGTATGCTTACCGAGGCCCATGGAGACTGCACAAGAGGTCAAAGTAGCGCCTGAGAGCGCTAGATTGGGAAAAGGAGGTGATTTTTGATGTGCGATTAGCGCCATCGCTGGGCGAACAAGGCCAAAATGGAGGAGCCTTAAGCACTCGGTCGCGTTGGGAGCCGGAGAACCGTGGGCAAAGAAATGAAAAGTGCTAAAAGGACAAAGGCGGGACCCACACTCTGGAAACTGACGGTATTGATTGGGGTGCCCTCAAATGGTAAACGGTTTTGGAGAAGAGCGGAGCGATCCCACTCAACGATTGACGCGTGGTGACGGAGGTGAGAGAAAACTGTCGTTGATCGTGCGTTATCAGTCGAGCAAATCAACCATGCAGGACGTACATATGACGTTGGATCTAGAGGAGCCCAGATCGGATGGCTGAGATTACGCCCGATGGAGGAAGCGGAATTGACAGGGAATTAAGCTGGGTTCTAAAGGGATTTGGAATCTGTTTGACTGCCACAATGGAGGAAGAACGCATCCATAATGTAATCGAAGAAACAAACCGACGAGCAGGCTGGTGTTGTTCAAATGAGGACACGTGGCCACTCTCTGAGCGTTCATGCTGACACCGAACATGGAACTCCAAGCGTAGTTGCAGAAGGGGAATCGGTAGAGGCAGAAGAGGAACCAAACAGGCATGGAAACGAATGGCTAAAAGCCATGAATAGAGATAGAATACACAGTCAAGTCGGAGTGAGGTCCAAGAGACGAAGGAAAAATACCATAATCCCGAGAGGAGGACGAAATACACAAAGAAGGAGGCAGTAAAGCAAGGGAAAAGCAGGAAGAGATAGAGGGTTGAGTTGACGTAGCGGCAGCATAGAGCACTACTGAGCTTAAGAGATTCGAGCCACCCCATAGAGGGATCTGTCTAGGTTGAGCACCATGTTGGGCTCTTACCACTGTAGACCAGGAGGTCACAGAGCTGGTGGGAAGAAGAGACTGTGTACTCTAGTGGCTTGGGGAATCCAAGAACCACCCTGCCAAGCAAAACCTACTTTAGGAGAATTCACATTGAGTCCCTATATTGTAATTCTTTGTTTAAAGACACAATAAAACAAGGCCATCAATGAAAGCTGGACCAGAGACGTAGCCCTAGAGAATAGGGTGAACTCCTTATTAAAATTTCTTGTGTCTTTGTGGTTGCCTTCTGTATTTCTCTGTTGTCTTTCCATTTAAAATTTCTATGTATTGGAAATATGATCGATCCGTTGCTTAAGTAACACAGAACACACACCAGCACATGAGTCTATAATACCTTTTGTTTAATAAAACTTCAACTGATGTCACTCATAAGGTGATTATTAGATCAAGTGGTATCAGAGCACTGGACTGTAAGGTTAGACAAGCTTGTGTTGGTTTAGCTGTGAATTCTCACTAGATGAAAGCTCAAATTAGGAGAAGGAGAGTTGGGGGAAACTAACCCTGAAATTGGGAGAGTCTATTCTCGAAAGACAATGTCAAAGGAAGGCTCTATATGGCTAGATCCTGAATTCATAGAAAGTTTCCTAGCTATAAATTCCATGTTAGAAGAAATATATAGGGAATTTAGAAAGCATAAGGATGAAGATTCATCAGGCTCGAAGCAAGATAAAGAAAAGGATGAGTCTCATTCCCATGACCACTCAAAAGGAAAAGGGAAAGAAGAAAGCTTTCCTACACCTCCTAATAGCCCTGTGCATAATAAGAAAGCATCTTTGATTAAACTAGATGTTAAATTTGATTTGCCTATATATGATGGAGAGCTAAATGCTGAAAAGTTGGACAATTGGATTAGACAAATTGATGTGTATTGCAGGGTACAGAACATAGACTCGGACAAGAGTAAGATTCAGTTGGCAAGCTTATGCCTAGGAGGCACTGCCTTGGTTTGGTGGGAAGGAAGAACCCAAGCTGATATGAAGAAGTAAGGGAAGACCATATCTTTCTAGAGTGAATTTGTTGCTGCAATCAAAAAGCAGTTCTATCCATTGGCCTACATGCAACAAGCCATGATGAGTTGGCAAACTCTTCGGCAGTTGAAAGGGCAAAGTGTACAAGAGTATACTCAAGAGTTCAAAAAGAGAGCATTAATGTTGGGTATCTCATTAGACTCTTCGGAAACTCTTTTGAAGTACATTGGTGGTCTACACAGCTACATGAGGCATACCATCCTCATGTTTAATCCCACTAGTATAGATGAGGTATCTATACAAGCTACCCATCTAGAAGTTAGAGGAAAGAATGGAAATCCAAAAGTTGGGGGACCATCCCAACCCACTTTAAACAAGAGCAAGGAGAAAAGAAAGTAGAAGTGGAAAGCAAGGAAGGCTAACATTGCACAGAAAAGTAAAGCTTCATGCACTCATTATAAAAAAGATGGGCATGATGATGAGCACTGTCGGATTCTGCATCCAGAGCTAAGACCTAAGAGGTCTGAGGGCAAGAAGAAGAAGACTGTTGTAGCTATTCAGAAAGATTTGTGGTCAGACTTGGGAGACAAAACAATCATTGCAACCATAGGTATTAAAGGTAAGAATTCTGAAGCATCTACTAGTAATTCTGCTCAATCTGTTATTAATGAAGAACATGAGAGAAAAAGACATGAGCTTTTCCATATTCGAGTTGTTTCCAAAAATCAAAAGATTGATACTTTGTTTGATAGTGGCTCACAAGTAAATATAATTTCTGAAGCAATTGTAAAGAAATTAGGATTAGCAACTACACCTCATAAGAAACCATACCCATTAGGTTGGTTGAATGATAAAGCACAACTACAAGTGACTAGACAGTGCAAAATCAAGTTTTCTTTTGGGTTAGCATTTGTAGATGAGGTTGAATTAGATGTAATTCCTTTGGATATATGTGGAATTGTTTTAGGAAGTCCTTACTTGTATGATAGAAAGGCTATTTTCTATAGAGTTGAGAACAAGTATCTACTTGTTAAAGGTGGAATCAAATACTTTGTAAGAGCTCATAAGCTCAAGAATAATTATACCCTCATAAACTCAGGATAGATGAAAAGAATGATAAATTCATGCAAACAGTTCCTACTGATGGTTGTAAAGGAAAAGAAACCTAATAAAACCAATGTATTTGAGGGTTGTAATGCTGATCAGCAAGCTGATATAGAAAAGATTGTTTCAGAATATGATGCCTTGTTCCAAGAACCTAAAGGTATGCCACCCAAAAAGGGAATAGTACAAGATATTATTTTGCAGCAAGATGTTCCATTGCCTAACATTGGGATGTACAGGTTGTTTTCTTTAGAGAATGCTGAAATCAAGAGGTAGGTGCAGGAGTTGCTCGAGAAAGGGTTCATCAAGCCTAGCACATCACCATGTGGGTCACCAATCATTTTGGTGAGAAAGAAAGATGGCTCGTGGCGAATGTGCATTGACTACCGAGCACTGAATAAGATAACAATAAAAAATCATTATCCCCTTCCTCGCATAGATGATCTTTTGGATCAACTGAAGGAAGCTGTTTATTTGACCAAGCTGGATTTGCATAGTGGATACCATCAGGTTAGAGTTGCAGAGCAAGATGCATGGAAGATTGCTTTCAAAACAAAGTAGGGATTGTATGAATGGATGGTTATGCCTTTTGGCTTGACCAATGCCCCTGCTACTTTCATGAGATTAATGAATGACGTACTCAGACCTTTTCTTGATGATTCTATTATTGTGTATCTAGATGACATTCTGATTTTTAATAAAATGCGGGAAGAAAATTTAAGGCATGTTAAATAGACATTAGATGTTTTGAAAAGAGAAAAAATTTATGTTAAACTCTCCAAATGTGAATTTGGAAAAACCTCTCTAAACTATTTGGGTCACATAGCAGGGGGAGGTGAATTGAAATAGATCCCTCTAAAGTGGCAGTCATTGTAAACTAGCCTAAACCCAAGTCTGCTACAGAAGTGAGAAGCTCCTTAGGAGCAACACAATATTGGAGGAAGTTCATTTCAAATTTTTCTTCAATTGTAGCTCCCTTACATGCCTTGACAAGATTGAACAATGTGTTTCAGTGGGGAGGCAAACAACAGAAAGCCTTCGACACTTTGAAAGAAAAGATTAGTATATCACCGGTACTAGCACTGCCAGATTTACAAAGACCATTTGAGATCCAAACTAATACCAGTGACTATGCCATGGGAGCACTGTTGACACGGCATGGTAAACCCATATGTTATCATTCTGAGACCTTTAATCCTACAGTAGTTAACTATCCTACATATGATAAATAATTATATGCATTAGTTCAGAGTGTGAAAAAGTGGAAAAATTACTTAATGGACAAAGAAACAGTAATACATACTGATCATCAGCGACTTCAATACCTACACTCCCAAACTAAGTTGCAACAATCAAGACATTACAGATGGATGGGTTTTCTACAACAGTTTCATTTAGTCATCAGATATAAAACGAGCATACATAACAAGGTTGCAAACATGTTATCTAGACCCATTATAAATGCATCTACCATACTTATGCATAATTCTATGCTACATGAAAGCTACATAGAACAGTATGCTTAGGACATGGACTTTAAAGATGTATATACAACTTTGAGTCAAGGCAAAAGAATAGAAGAATTGGACTATCACATGAAGGACCAACTCCTATATCATTGTGGGAAACTGTGCATTCCACAAACTGAGAGAGTAAAAATAATTAGGGAAGCACACACTTCTCTGATATTAGGTCACTCCAGGGTAAGTAAAATGGTTGCACAACTACAAAGGTTTTTCTATTGGCCGAGAATGAGTGAGATAGTTTCTAGATATGTAAAGGGATGTGCTATGTGTGCGAAAAGCAAGCCCAACAACAGAAAACTAGGCTTGTACACTCCATTGCTAGTTCCTTCTCACCATTAGGAAAGAATTTCCATGGATTTTGTTGGAGCACTACCTAAATCTAGGAAAGGTCATGATTATCTATATGTTGTTGTGGATAGGTTCAGCAAAATGTGTATTTTGATACCCTGTAGTAAACAAATTACAGTTGAACAAACTACAAAATTGTTCTTTGAACATGTATGGGTTCATTTTGGATTACCCACTTCTATTGTATCTGATCAAGACATCCAATTTGTCGGGAAGTTTTGGTCAAGTCTGTGGGAAATAATGGACACCAAATTAAAGAAAATTACAACTTTTCATCAACAAATAGATGGCCAGACAGAAGTAGTTAACAGGACGGTGATCGAGTTACTGAGAAGATATTGCAACAAACATCCTAAGCTTTGGGATGAACACTTGTGTTATGTGCAACATGCTTACAATAGAGCCAAACACTCTTCTACACAGAGATCTGCTTTTGAGACTTGTTTTGGTTTCATACCAAGGCCTCCTTTGGATTTTGTCTTTGGTAAAGATACCATGGTTGATAGACACACTAATGTGGACAAGGCAACTAGGTTCATTGAACAGATCCAGGAGATCCACCAGGTAGTACAGGAACAGTTGGAAAAGAGCCAGGCCAAGTATAAGACTAGGCATGATAAGCATCAGATGGAGCATAATTTTCAAGTTGGAGACCAAGTCTAGCTGTATATCAGCAAGGACAGGATGCAAGGTGAAAGTAAAAAGCTAAAACCTATCAAGTATGGACCCTTCAAGATACTTGAGAAGATTGGTGAAAATACTTTTCTCCTTGATCTACCAGCTTACATGCACATCTACTTAGTCGCGAACGCAGATTGCTTGAGGTTTTTTGAACCTTCAATGGTTGAGGACCCTGAAGAGCAGAGTCAATTACCTTCTGTTGATGACCTGCTACTTTAATATCTTAATGAATTACGAGAAGACACAATGATGGACAGGAAGGTAAGGATGATGTGCAGTGGGCAAGTGGAATACCTCAGGATTGGGCTTAAAGGTTTGAACCCGAGTAGTGCAGTGGGCAAGTGGAATACCTCAGGATTGGGCTTAAAGGTTTGAACCCGAGTAGTGCAAAGTAGATTGAGATTAGGCAAGTGAAATAAAAGTTTCCTCACTTAGTCGATGCTTGAAGAAACCCAAATTTTGGTGGTCCAAAAGCTCTTTCAGTGGGAATGCCGTGATCCGAATGGGATCCATTAAAGACTGGAAAAGAACCATGACTGTATCAGGTTGGGACGAATCTCTAAAAATTCCAAAAATAGCAATAAAAAACACACTGAACCAGTGGAAATGGTAGCCAGTGTGGAATGACAAGGACCTCGGTCAAAGTGTGCTAACCGAGGCCCATGGAGACTGCGTAGGAGGTCAAAGTAGCCCTTGGGAGCCCCAGATGGGGAAAAGGAGGTGATTTTTGATGCTAATCGCGCATCGCTAGGCGAACAGGGCCAAAATGGAGGAGCCTTAAGCACTTGGTCACGTTGGGAGTCGAAGAACCGCGGGTGGAGAAACGAAAAGTGCTAAAAGGACAAAGGCAGGACCCTTACTCTAGAAACTGGTGGTATTGATCGGGGTGCCCTCAAATGGTAAACGGTTTGGGAGAAGAGCGGAGTGATCCCACTCAATGATCGACGCGTGGTGATGAAGGTGAGAGAAAACCACCATTGATCGTGCATTATCAGTCGAGCAAGTCAACCATGCGAGAGGTATGTATGACGTTGGATTTGGAGGAGCCCAGATCGGATGGCTGAGATTGCGCCCGATGGAGGAAGTGGAATCGACAAGGAATAAAGCCGCGTTCTAAAGGAATTTGGAATCTGTTTGATTACCACAGTGGAGGAAGAATGCATCCATGATGTAACCAAAGGAACAAACCAACGAGCAGGTTGGAGCTGTTCATATGAGGACATGTGGCCACTCCCTAAGCGGTCATTCTGATACCGAACATGGAACTCCAAGCACAACTGCAGAAGGCGAATTGGTAGAGGCGGAAGAGGAACTGAACAGGCATGGAAATGAATAGAGATAGAATACATAGTCAAGTCGGAGTGAGGTCCGAGAGACAAAGGAAAAAGACCATAATCCTGAGAGGAGGATGGAATACACAAAGAAGAAGGCAGTAAAGCAAGAGAAAAACAGGAAGAGACAGAGGGCCGAGCTGACGTAGCAGCAGCATCGAACACCATTGAGCTTGAGAGATTTGAGCCACCCCATAGAGGGGTCTGTCCGGGCTGAGCACCATGTTGGGCTCTTACCACTGTAGACCAGGAGGCCACAGAGCTGGTGGGAAGAAGACATTGTGTACTCTAGTGGCTTGGGGAATCCAAGAACCACCCTACCAAGCAAAACCTACTTCAGGAGAACTCACATTGAGTCCCTGTATTGTAATTCTATATTTAAAGACACAATAAAACAAGGCCACCACTAAAAGCTGGACCGAAGACATAGCCCTAGAGAATAGAGTGAAATCCTTATTAAAATTGCTTGTGTCTTTGTGGTTGCCTGATCTATTTATTTGTTGTCTTTCCATTCAAAATTTCTGGCAATCTAATTGATCTGTTGCTTAAGTAACACAGAACACACACTAGCACATGAGTCTACAATACCTTTTCTTTAATAAAACTTCAACTGATGTCACTCATAGGGTGATTATCAGATCAGCCGTAAATGGTTTTGTAGAATTTTGCACGATTAGCCTCCCTGGCTGACAGGTAGCATGGGGAAACCACCCATATTGAGTGCCCTCAACCTGATAATGGTCGGATAGAAATCCACACGATATCGTGCGATGATGTTAGATCTAGCAAAGCAGATCTACGGTGGGTATGTGACCAAGCAAGTTGCTGAGCGGGTGTGCGACAACCGTCAGATCTGACAAGGTAGATCGACAGTGTGGATTTAAAGGGTAAAAAAAAGTCAAATGCGAAAGGTGGATTGGGTAGTGATTGGTGGGTTTTGCATGTGGAAGGCGATCGATGGTTAAAAACTGTTTGAACGTGAATTAACAGCTCTCACTAAGAATTTCAGGCTGAAGGAGAATGATATGGGAACGTGAGTGAGGGTTGAATGACAGAAGGAGAGTGAACAAGATGATGACCATTAAAGGGGAAGAGCACTATGAAATGACTTTAGTGACTGTATTAAACGACAAAACTCCATGAAAATCAAAACCCTGTGTTTTTGGGGTTGCTGCAGGTTTTCTTCCTCACACCATAGTCCCAGAGGGAGGAGGTGAGGCCGAGACACCTGTGAGAAACCTTGTGGATCTTTTTCTTTGCCAACCTATTGCTTAGATGAAAGCATGAATGGAACAAACTGAAACACAACTACTTTGTTCTGTACGACTGTAATGAAACTCCAACTATTCAAGCAAATGAACAGAAAACAGGAAGCTACTTAAGTCAATGAACAGGAAAACCATGAGTCTGTGCTGGACCGCTGTAGTGAAAATACATCTATTTAACCAGATGAACAATCAAACCATGCATCTATGCTACTACTGTAATGGAAATGAACTGCTTCAGTAAATGCTCAGAAAGCATGAATCTATACTACTGCAGTAATGAGAATGCATCTGATTAAACAAATGGACAAAAAAAAAAGTAGGAAGCTATGATACTTAACAATACAATAAATAGGAGTTTTGGCTGCTAGGGTCGAACCCTAACCCAAGAGCTTCAGCCCTCTGAGTTATCTCAGTGTTGGCTCAAATCAAAACTCATCTTCATTATCAAAGAACATTGTATTACATCAAACTGTTACAAGTCAAAAGGTTCGAATACTTGCTAATTGACTGATTGACTATTGGTTAACTAAACAAGCTAAGGTACTAAACCTCTCTATTTATACATCTGAAGTCTCAACGACTTCCCTCAAAATCAGGGAGGTATAGCTCCCAACTTAATGGTAACTTGCCCTTTCACTTTCACTAGCTCGGTTGCCTTCTAGTAGGGAGGCTGCTTGTACTTCCACTTGCTTAGCTGTCTTTTAGTACTCCTAATTTGGCTATGTGTACTTTTAGCTAATGGAGGGATATTCGAGTTGATGGGTAGTAAATGAGGAGGATTGTTATAGACATATTTGGGCACTGCAACCCCAATCTTATATGTCCATAAACCAAGGGATTCTAAGTCCCTAAAAGTGTTGTTTCATGCCTTAAAGGAACAAGGTCAGCTGATTACATCATCTCCCAGAAGTTCTCCATAAAAAACTGCTCAGAACTGGTCAAAACTGGACAATCTCACCTTCTCCATGGTCAAAGTGCGTTGCATCCCACCTAATGCACACGGGGGGTGTGATGCATACTGAAAATCCCTTCTATGGGGTGTGATGAGTGAGAGAAGACAAATGGAAAAGACAATTTGCAAGCTGGATGATCATGGAATCTTCCAGAAACTTCTCCTGTGACACTTGCCTCTCTGAATTCGCCCAGGGATGTGTAAGAGATCACGAAATCTCCAAGTGGAATTGAGAACTATTAGAGAAATGAAACTGATAAAAAACCTAGAAGCTAACTCACCCACTTGCAAATATCAATATATGGATCCCTCATCCTAGAGATCCAGAGGGTGGAATTTTGCATCTTGTAAGGAAGTGTTGTTGGTTTCTCTGTGGAACATCATAGTGTTGGGTGATCTAACTTTTCATGAGGTGAAGAAGGGCTTTCATGCTAGGAGGATGGCATTGGGTCAGATCAATGGGTTGTAATCCTCTTTTCTACTACTTATATCAATAAAGCTATTTGAGTTTTCCTCCTTATTCTTGTATGTCTTTGAATATTGAATTGATATATGCATTTGTATGGTCAATATATATCTGATCCTATATTGTTTATGATTATAGATCTCTATTCTTGATGGTATTATGTTTCTTTGATTCTACAGGTGTTCTTTGAAGCGGGACAAGCGAGGAAGGAGCGGCAAAGATCTGTCCAAGGGGAGAGGAAACAAGCAAGGAGCCAAGCGGAAGACTGAGGTTGGTACTCTGTGCTTCTCTCTCATCTATTTCTCATAAAGGAAAAGACAAGTAACTTTAGTTTGTTTGTTTCTAAGATACCTACCCATCTTAGTGGGACTAGTAGCTCTGAATGGACACTAGTTTTCCCGATAACAAAATGGCAACTCCATTAGGGACTGAATAGCTTGTTTGCTTGTTTCTAGTTTGCTTACTTTATAAACTACAGATGGAGCCTGAAGTTATGCCAGCTAGCCTTCGAACTACTTTTGCTATGCAACTGCAAAGTAGATAAATGTTGCTTCAGTCAATCTCCGGGTTAGTTTATGAATTAAACATCTGACTTGCAAACATCCTAAGTTCCATGGTGGTGGCTCAAGTAACCTCATTAGATCAGCCCCTATGTTTTGTATTTACTGACTATCATTAGCTCAGCCTAAATCCTTGAACTAAGTTGTAGACTGTGACCAAAAATGAAGTTAAAGTCTCGTCTATGGACCGTCGCACTGTCTCCTTTTGATACTCTAGATGCATCGCACCTCTCGTGTGCTATAGGTGAGATGCATCCCTGTTTCCTTGTGTTACAGGTGCGATGATAAGATAAGACTGTTTCTGCCTCTAGATTTTGGTTTTTCTTCATTCTCTTCAGCTTTATTAAGGAGTTTTGTTGTCTGTGATCATTATACCACTGTTGAAACTCCCTTCCTTTGCATTATTGCGCCTCCATTGTACAAAGAATTGTGAATTTCTTTATGTATTTTTCACCTTTTACAGTTCTCCTTTACAAACAATAGCTTAATCGAACTGTCGTCTTTTGATTCGAAAGTGTTGCAAGTTTCATTTTCAGTCAAAGAAAATAATCCTTCTCTTTTTGATAGTTGATTACACTGTTACTCTTGTATTTGATTTGAATTAATAGTATTTCAAGTGTCAAAATCAGTTTTCAGTTCAAAATTGTAAAGTGTCATCCTTGTATTCCTTTCGTCTTTTGAAAAGAAAATTGTTGGGACTGTCACTTTGAAAAGATAATTCAGATTTGTACTTAGCATTCTTTTTTTCATTCACACATTAAGAAAACAAAAAAAAAATACATGAATGTGCATTTTCATTTAGACTGCTTGCGTTAATTTAGGACAGTGCATTTTAGCGTGTGCTCTCTGCTCTATGTTGAAAGAATTTTGCTTCTCTTTCCTTAGTAGCTAGGATTTTCATTGCAAAAATAAGAGTAAACGACTGTTTATCATCTGATATTGAATATTTAGGAATTGTATATCTACATCATGCAGTGAACCTTAAAGGAAAACTTCTCAAGAAAGATCAATTGTAAAATAAATTTCAATGAACATAAAAATGCTTTGGAACCTAACACACAACATTTAGAAGTCTAGGCTAGAGACGTATTCCGGTGTCGTAAAGCCTGGTAACTATCGCTTTCATCGTAGGTTGGGTGATTCCTCCTCTTTGAGACAACAAGTGCCAGTACGGACTTGTGCTCTGACGTATTGTTGAGTATATATTAGGAGACCACAATAGGCTATATCCTTTATCCTTAGGAAGCCATGTCTGCCGCCCTATCGATCGCAATGCACTGAACACAACATTCGGGAAGATTGGTTGCCATAGTGTAAAAGGTATTCTGCAGTTTTGTGATTGGTTTGGTAATCCCTCTGTCTAGATTTCCAGAGTAGTCACTTTGTTCCTTTTCAAACTCCTTAAAAGAAAAGGTCCATCTGAGCACTTGTCACCTCAGGCTCATTAAAAATCGAAGGCGACTAGAGTCATCTTTAGCTTTTTCTTGACTCTTAAAAATTGAAAAAGAAAGTTGTGTTAAAGAGTCATAAAATTTATTTTAATCGGAACAACATCACGATTCCCTCGTTGATCTTAGGTTGAGAAAATTGAGTCCACCAACCAAGAATTTCCCCTTGGGGGAAATCCTAGTCCTTTCTCCTCTTGGGGAGATGTTGGTGCACCTCATACGACCACATTGTCCCTTCTAGGACTGACAATTGGCCTGCCAGTATGGCTCTTCTTTACCTCTGGAGTTCAAAGCACCGTGATTCTTGAGCAATCAAATCAGCAACCGGATGATACTAGAGCTACCCCCCAACCTTCTACTTCATTTGTTTCTCCCTCTCCTTCTTCCTCTTCACTTGGTGAAGCTAAAAACCAAGTAACTGAGAAGAAGAAGAAAGGGAAGGAGAAGAAGAAGAAGAAGCCAACGACGAAAGGGGGCAACCAAGCATTATCTAGTGAAAATCCACACACTGCACCATCCAAAACTAAATCTCCATGTGTCATTTGCAAAGGGGACCACTATCATTGAGATTGTCCTTGCATCCCACGGATCTTAATGGACTAGTCTCCCCGCTTGCACAATCTGGTGTCCTCAACCTCTGATGATCATGTTGAAAGTACATCGTCAACTAGTGAAAGCGAAGTCAATGGAGAGAAAGGAATATCTAAATTTCCTTGTAGACTGTGTGAAGGCGATCATACCCTTCAGTGTTGTCCCTTCCTAGATGAAGCTAAAAGAGTCTTGGACAACCGTCCTGCTTCACTGTAGCGACTTCCTCCTAGATACAAGAGACTCTTGCCATGTCCATCACTAGTTGAAAATCCAATTGACACACCTTTGTTGTCAGTCAAAGCACCTATCATTGAAGATAAACCCTCTGAGTCCACCTCGGACCAAAGTCAATAGGTTGAGACGGCAGTCGACCTAGTCTTGTCTTAAAAAGGTCCACCTTTAGTTGATACTGTCACCAAAGAGGATGAGAATGACACCATTCAAATTCTCTTCGTTAACACAAAATCCGATGAATGTGGGGGCAATCTACCCATTCGTTTACCACAGGAAGGAAGTTCGTCGTCGTTTATTCGGTCCCTCCTCCAAGCAACCTAGTAATTTCCTTCGACTGGAACCTACTAGGCAGACCCCGTCTACCACCTAATGTACCATTCTGAATCATAGTACAAGCTTACAGAATGGTCATGGTTGGTACCATCATAAATGAAGGGGCTTCTGTGAGTATATTTTCCTCAATTGCTAGAAAGCACTTGGTTCGCTATCACTTCTGCCTGAGATGTGAAACCTGACAGGCTTCGAAAAAGGAACCAGTTGACTGTTAGGGATCCTTCCAAGTTTGCCTATAACTTTTAGAAGGAAAACCGTTCATCTAAATGTGATGGTAGTCCAAGGACCTTTAGATTACAATCTACTCCTTGGGCGTGACTACATTTATAGCATGGGAGCTATTGTTTCCTCACTCTTTCGAGTGATGTGTTTTCCGCATGAAGGCAGAGTGGTCTAGCTTGTAGACCAACTTTCATTCCCCAGTTCACACATAGCTAATAGTCAAGTGCCATCCCTGTCTGGTCTTTTTTCGCAAGGAATGTCGCATGAATCTCCATTCCATCCACCTGATGAGCGCGAGTGATTCGGTGATTGTGACTAAAACCCAGGAGGCATGCTCCCTGGTCTGCTTCGGCAGGAAAACCCCAGATATAAGGTAGGTTTCTGCGTAGGAATATGAATAGTCTGACTATCCTGTCCGTTTAGGAAATTTGATCATACTGGAAAAGGATTCCTCTGTCAGAAGGTAGGTCTATTCCCAACAAATCCAAGGAAGAATTTTGTCTGCAAATTGAATGGTAACCTGGAAACTCTACTTCATTATACGTAGGGGCATGCAAACCTTTTTGCATGCAAGTGAAAAGCGACCATTTATTTTCTTAGTTTGTAGGTTCCTAACCCTTTAAACTCATAGGATTGGTCGTTCCTAGCTTGAATAATGAAAGGATCTAGAGCAAAGTTTCAAATGGGGCAAGCTCCCTAAAAAATGAACCTATCGATGAGACATCCTTATTATATGACTGGCACGAGCAGTTTTACGCGAAGTTCAAGCTCATTAAAAAGTAAACCTAGCAATGAGTATATGTTCCACCACAGTTTAAGCCCATTAAAAAATGAACCCACCTTCGGTAAATAACCATTGCGATCGCATAATTATCGGCTTTTAAGCCTTGGTCATGTTATTACCATCACCTCCACTCCTTTTTAGCCGATCATACACCTCCATTTGATTGTTTACCCCTTTTGAGGAACAACTGCGATGAGTGATTCTATTAGCCATCTTCTTTACACTGTCGTGATTGAAAAGTTCCAAGCCTCACCTGGAACCAGCTGCTACCTGAAAATATCACTCGTTCCTCAAAGACGAGTCTCCTTTAAGCTCTTTTCATCTAACTCGTAAAATATGAAAATATTGCCGAGAAATTGGCCTCTCCAGCTCATTAAAGTGATTGGAAGTGCTATCCCTCCTCTATATTTTAATCTTTTTTGACCTGAGGGATCATTACACAAAAATATTGAGCGCTTGTCTTGTTCGGCTTGCTAAAACTATCAAAAAGTCATCCCTTTCATATTATTTTATACTTTTTCGGACTTAAGGGATTATATGACGAAAAAGGATTACTGGATTTTCCTTTCTGTCTCTTTTCAGACTCTCTAAAATTGAAAAGGACCGAGTTATCTTTGTTGTTAAACTCATTAAAATAATAGCGAAAAACTTGTCCATGCAGACAAGAGTGAGTTTCATTGTCACTAGGCTCGTTAAAACATAGCGACGGGTTTGCTCGAAGGGAAAATTATAGAAAAAGCATATGTTATCCTCCTCAAGCTTGAAAAAAATAAAGAGGTACTGGTCAGCAATGATTGGAGAAAAATTGAGAAGAAAACTTGAAGAAACTTTATTGGTAGCAAGTCACTCTTAAACATGACACTTTCACTCCATCACCATGATTGAGTTGGGTTGGGTTATTCCATTCACCGTTCATATCACTATTGTTCCACTGTACCATCCATCTTTGGGGTTAACACTACCAATCCGTTTCGGTGTCGCCAATATGTTCAAGAGAAGTCACTCAGAGAATTCACCAACCTAGCTTGTGTCTCATCCTTCATGCTTCATTCTTTACCATGTATCATCAGATTGTTTTTCACCTCCACAAAATCATTTGCTCCATTTCGTGTCATAGATGTGGGATTCATTAAGGCCCTCCTATGGCAAGTCACTTCTTGTCGACATCAGCTCATTATCCAAGAAGCTGACTTAGGAACAACCATTTCAGTGCTTTGAAGCTTGAATGCCTCAATGGCAAGTTTCTCACTTCTGGTGACACGTTTACATCAATGGCCTTCGATCGAAAGATTTTGTGTGGTGTTCGACATCGAATCATGTATTCATGCCACGTGAATTGTACTACAGTACCTTGAGGGTCATTATCATTATCAGTGATTCCTCTCGCGCTTGTTAAAAACTTACATCATTGGCTGGTAATCAGGCGATGTCTTTCCATGTTCGACTTCAGAACATCTTTTCACATGGATCGACTTGTACTTCGGGCGAAGATTGAACGAGTTTGAAGACCCTGGATCTAGTTTCATCCATCCAGGTTGTGATATATTCAAGAAAATAATGACATAAAATGTACATCATAGCTGCATAGATAATCATCCAAGCCAAAGGTTGATGGAGCTACCAGAATCATCAGTCTGCCATACAGAAGGTTGTTTTTCCAATATACATGAAAATGAATTTATAAATCTAAGCATGGGAATGCCCACCTTAGCTAGATCATGAAAATATTATGAAGATAATGTATTGTGTTGTATCTTATTACAGGTCACCTTCCAATTTGAAAAACCTTAGATCCTCATGATAAAGCATTTCACCCAACATCAAAAGATTTACGACCTCATGCTTTAGGGGGCAACTGCTATAGACATATTTGGGCACTGCAACCCCAATCTTATATGTCCATAAACCAAGGGCTTCTAAGTCCCCAAAAGTGTTGTTTCATACCCTAAAGGAACAAGGTCAGCTGATTACATCATCTCCCAGAAGCTCTCCATGAAACACTGCTCAGAACTGGTCAAAACTGGACCATCTCACCTGCTCCATGGTCCAAGTGTGATGCATCCTACCTAATGCACATGGGGGGTGTGATGCATACTGAAAATCCCTTCTATGCAGTGTGTTGAGCAAGAGTAGACAAATGGCAGAGACAGTTCACAAGGTGGATGCTCATGTAATCTTCCATAAACTTCTCTTGTGACACTTGCCTCTCTGAATCCGCCCAGGGATGAGTAAGATATCATGAAATCTCCAAGTCGAATTGAGAACTATTAGAGAAATGACACTAATAAGAAACCCAGAAGCTGACTCACCCACCTACAAATATCTATATCTGGATCCCTCATCCTAGAGATCCAGAGGGTGGAATTTTGCATCTTGTAAGGAAGTGCTATTGGTTTCTTTATGGAACATCATAGTGTTGGGTGATCTAGCTTTTCATGAGGTGAAGAAGGGCTTTCATGCTGGGAGGATGGTGCTGGGCCAGATCAATGAATTGTAATCCTCTATTCTACTACTTCTATCAATAAAGCTATTTGAGTTTTACTCCATATTCCTGTATGTCTTTGAATATTTAATTGATATATGCATTTGTATGGTCAATATATATCTGATCCTATATTTTTTATGATTATATATCTCTCTGCTTTGATGGTATTATGTTTCTTTGACTCTACAGGTGTTCTTTGAAGCGGGACAAGCGAGGAAGGAGCGGCAAAGATCTATCAAAGGGGAGAGGAAACAAGCAAGGAGCCAAGCGGAAGATTGAGGTTGGTACTCTCTGCTTCTCTCTCATCTATTTCTCATAAAGGAAAATGCAAGTAACTTTAGTTTGTTTGTTTCTAAGATAGCTACCCGTCTTAGTGGGATTAGCAGCTCTGAATGGACACTAGTTTTCCCGATAACAAGGATTCACCTCCATTAATTCCTCTCTCTTGCTCCATTTGAGTTTTTACCAAGGTATTTTACCATCATTCCTTGCTTTTACCTTTTATCCCTACATTTCCTTTGCTTTTATCCTTTATTCCTACATTACATGCACATTAGACCACAAAGCAAAATATCCAACTCTAACTCATCTCATAAGAAAAATATAATCAAGTATGCAATAGGTTGTGAGAATAGTTGGTTTGACTAAGCTAGAGGTGAATTAAGGCCAATAAAGGCCCATGTAATTACTCAATGATGAGACTCATCATCAACCCCCTCCTAAAAGTGTTGCTTATCCTCTGAGCAACTTAGTGGCTCTGGTAGCCTCTCTAACATCTCATGCTTCTGTTGTGGTCTTTTCTTCTTATTTATAGTATTTTGCTTTCCTTTCTCCTCCTCCCCATTGATATTCTTTGATCTTCAAGCTATGTGGCAGTGTGTTATTTGTTTTAGCAGGCATGTATATTATCATTTCTTTAGCAGCCTAAACAGATCCTCATAATGTGTACTTTCCTGCCCTTGGACAACAAGATATCTAAGTGTTTGTTGAGGATTACTTGCAATTAGATGTTTATTAGGGCCATGGGGTTTGATTTTTCAACTGCTTCTCTATCCCTGAGGCCACTTAGCTCTTTTGTTTCTTGTTGCTCTTTTTGTTTTTTGTTTCAATGCCTTCTTTCTCTTTTGTTTCAACATCATGTTTCTTTGTGTTCTCCTTCATCATGTCCCTATGTATTAGTTTCTTTTGTATCCATCTCCTCCCCATCTAGCTTTGTAACTGCTTTTTCTTGTTTTGTCTCCTCCTTACTAACAAAAGGACTAACATCATAGATGAAGATTTTGATGTCATCCTCTGTTAGTAAGTCATTGAAGACTGTGCATATTATAGGGATCCTGAGGTTTTGGAGGGCATAGCCTTTTTAAAGGAAATTGGCCACCTTTTTACTCACAAACCAACTACCTCTTAACCCTTACAACTTTTTATCAAATGATGTAGATGAGTGAGTCACTAGGATACTCACCTGTGGCCCTAATGCCATGCTGAAAGTGTTAAATATAAGAGGTGTTGCTGATGGTCATTCTTCTTCCTCCTCTACTATCTGCTGATGGTTTCTTGACTGCAGATCTGATGGTTTTGTTGTAGTATGGTGATCTTTCTACCTCTTCTATTTTTTGTTGTACTGAGGGAGTAGGAGTGTGTGTGAAGGCAGGGATGATGGTAATGGATGAGGTGAAGTTGTGGAAAAAATAATCTTCCCCTGAATTGAAGTAGAGAAGTGAAAGAAACAATGGAATTTATAGAGGGATGCATGGTAAGGAGTGGGGGAGATGAACATATGTGAGGTAGGACCCCCTTTGGATCTTCTCTTTGCTCCTTGATTGTCTTTCTCATCCTCCTGCGAACAAAAATTATTATTTTTTTCCTTCTTTTATTATTATATTTTTTTGAAAAACACCTAGGCTGCCTGAGAGAGGTTTTCACCCTAGGTATCTGCCCTTGGCGCCTCAAGGAAGGCTTTCACCCAGGGATATTATTTTTATTTCCTTTTTTTTTCTCATCCTTGGGCCACCTCATGGAGGCTTTCAACCCAAATATGGGACTCAGGCGCCTCATGGAGGTTTTCACCTGAATCCTTATTCTATTTTTTCTTTCTTTTTCAGTGACTTGATGAGGGAGGAGCATAAACTTGCTCCACCATCATCACTGTCTTATTGATGATGTTAATGAACTCTTGTTTAGATGAAGGCCTCTTGTATAATTTCAATATGTGTCCATTAACTAGCAATGGAATGGCTTCTTCATCTATAGTCCTGGTTCGTACTGAACCATTATCGTGGCATATTTCCACCACATATGGTCTGAGCCATATTGTTCTTAGCTTTCCCTTGAAGTCTTTGTACCTTGAATCATATAATAAGGCCCATTCTCCTTCTTGAAACAACTTATCCTTAATGTGATTGTGATGCCAGATCTTCCTCTGAAGTTGAACTATCTCTATATAAAGGAGGGCCTACATTCTAAATTGATCTAGGCCATTCAAATGGAACAACCATTCCTTTTGTACGTGACTGAGATTTAGATCTAGTTGGGATGCCATCCTCAATGTTTTATATTCAAGTTCAATGGAAAACAAAGCCTTTTTCCCATAGACCACCTCATCAAGTGTAAACCCAATGGTGGTCTTCCATGTTGTATTATAGGCTCAAGTGGCCTCAACTAGTCTCTCAGCCTAGTCCTTTCTATTGTTGTTCACTACCTTGGTCAGGATGTTCTCCAATGCTTTGTTGGTCACCTCCACTTTCCCATTAGCTTGTGGATGACAAGGAGTGGAGGTCCTATGTTTGATCTTGTGATGCTTGAGCAGCTCTTCGATCATGCTCGAGGTGAACTGGCTACCTTGGTCTGTGACTAGTTCTCTAGGGTACCCAAATTTGTAGAATATGTTTTCCCTTAGGAACTCAACCACCTTTTCTTCTGTTGTTGCCTTGATTGATTTGGTTTTTTCCCACTTAATCAGATAATCAGTGCACACAATGGTATGATGTCTTTTCTTTGAAGGAGGGTTGATACGACCAATGAATTTAATGCCCCACTTGTTAAATGGGTCAAAAGTCACTTGAGGATGTAGGGGCATTTCATCCCTCAGAGTCGGATTTTCCCATCCTCTAGCACCGATCATAATGACTAACATATTTCTTCACATCCTAATGAAAAGTAGGCGAATAATAGCCTACTTGCAACACCTTGAATGATGTCCTTTTTGTTGCAAAGTGACCTCCACAAGGCCCATCATGACAGGTCAGAAGGATGTCAAAGACCTCCTCTTCCCTTACACATCTTCTCAATATTTGATCTAGGCCAAGTTTGAACAGATTTCCCCCAATCCAAGTGAAGGGGGCACTTTTCCTGATTATCTTGTTTTTTTCTCTTTGGCGAGAATTGTGCTAACACCAGATGGTTTGTTATATAAGCAAAACATTGGGAGAACACTAAAATAACAAACAATTGCTCATCTGGGAACTGATCATCCACCATTCCTTCTTCACCTGCAGGTAGATTCATTCTAGATAGAAAGTCAGCACCAACATTTTCTTTACCAAGCTTATCAACAATAGTTAAATCAAACTACTGCAATAAAAGTAACCATATGATGATTCTAGCATTTACATCTGGTTTGTTCATTAAATATTTGATTGCAGCATGATCAGTATGCACAAATTTCTGATAGCCTATAATTTTTTTAGGTGAAAGCACCTTAGGGATTTGGGTTAGAACCCCAATAGAGCAGAAGCAAACTACAACAATAAATACTCAAATAGCTAAGGAAATATGCTTATATTATCAAACTACGTAAGAGTCACTGCACCTGAATTTCCTTCATTCGAGTTGGTCCTGCAGGGTTCAGACCCTCTGCAACTCTTGATCTTCTTTAAACCTGAAAATCATTCAATCAGAACATACATAGCAGTATAAAATTAAAGCATATTCACAAAATTGACTTTATATCATATAAACAAATGATTGATCATACATCAAAACGATATTCATATATGAATTAAAACATAATTTGATGCATAGACATAGTTAATTTTGAAAAAAAGACATAATTTCTGTTATTGCAGTAAGCTATAAATTACATGGAGAGAATTCACCCGAGTCTTTCTCCACCTCCAAGCAGAACCATCCTCTGGATTTGTCCTATCCCAGCCTTCAACAATCTTCTTCCATCACCAACACCTTGATATCTCAAGCAAAATGAAGGATATATATAACCAAGGAAACAAGGGTTTCCTGAAGCTTGGGGAAGTGTATGAGGCACATGGATTCATCAGACTCAGTCAGGGATAATCTAAATATAATAAATCTATCTCTTCTCCTCCCTTAAGGCCTTCCCATAGAGGTCTATTTATACCTCTCCCAATTAGTTTTTTCGTTGGAAAACAATTGGGAAATAGTTGGTCCATGAGAAATAGGAGGTAATCAACAGGTAAAACTCATGAAATCCACCCAAAATTAAGGAAATATAATTTTTTAAGTGTTTTAATACATATACACAGGTTGGGACCAAGTCCGGAAGGAGGGGTTTCCCTAGGCCATAAACAAAGCATCATATATACCAAGAGTGGTAGATGGTGCTATAATAGATGCCCCCTATATGGGGTTAGAAGGGGTACATGATCGCCAAAATGTATTAAGCGTACAGAAATAATCATGTCGAAACTGAGAAGGACTTCACCAGAATTCAGCCTACCAAGCCATCAAAAGAGATTAGAAAGAAACTGTTATCTGAGTTAGGCATACCCATGCTCAGAGAAAGTAAAGCATGTCCACATATCACATACAAGCGGATCTAATATGTACACTAGTATAAAGGAATTGAAAGTACATAATGGATCATCTGATTGTGATCGAGAAAGTACATGTCTGAATATTACATATAAGAATATGATCAATGATGTTGAAGGGTGAAGCTGATCACTGATGTCAAAAACTGATCCTAATAGTACCAAATGAACATGATGGAATAAAATGATACTACATCGCAACTCGGATGCCAACATATAATATGTCGCTGTGAAGAACTACAACATATAAGGTGGATGGTGTCAACTAGTAGCAATAAGAGAAAATGACAAGTGAACCAAAACATGTTGATGCAACCCAAGATCTTCACCGACCATTGCGATACGTTTCTACACAATGGGAAAGAATGATCTAAGGTCGACCATGTGAGAAATTATTTGATTACCGGTCATTGATGTATAAAGTTAACAAACGGGAGACTACTCACCGATAATGCTAATGAGAGTCAAGGTACCCAATACAATCTAATAAGTGTGAATGAATGAGCTGAAGTCAAACACTTGAAAGAATCTATCAATCAGGAGACAATGATGGTTTCCCACTGTCAAGAGCGAAGGAATTTGCCACTGATGACTGTAAACCCCAAGGTACTACCAAATGGACTCTAGATCTTTTCCCAAAGCAAATGAGATGTAGTCGATAGGAAACGATCTGCTACAAGTAAGGAATTAAGGAATCCTTCATCATTCTATCATGAGTGTAACCCGTAGGCCAATAATGTGGAAGGAATCAGATGAAAAAGATGTAGTAACCCAATTGAAGCACGTTTCCGACGTACACAAGATGTAGCTACCACACGATAGAAACCCTCTGAACCAACCAATAATGAAAGTTGACATAGAGGCAAGGAATCCACCAATAGGGTCAAATGGAAACCAAGGCATTGCACAAATCCCAATGTATGATAATGAAATTTGATGTCGAACACAAGGGAAACCACTTAGTCAAAGACCCGATCGATGTTGAGCACAAGGTGACCTATCAATAATGAAAATAGGGCCAGGGTGAGGCTCTAGATCTGCCCTCAGAGAAATTTGTCGTAGTCGATAAGGACAAGACCTGCTAGCAAGAATTCAATGGAGACCTTCTCAAATCGGCACAAGCAAAGGACCAATATAACCAATGTGATGATAAACATGACACTGACAACCAGGGATCGTCGACTAAAAGATAGGTCAAGAGACACCACAGAGAGGTCGACTCAAGTTTACTTCTGTTGAACAAAATCACGACTCCATAATGACTATATGGCAACATATGATAACTCTGTATAATTTTGTCATGCAAGAGGCATGAGAAAAATGTCCATATGATTGGAAGAGGTAACCAATTGGAGGAGTACTGACTCAATAACAAGGTTAAGGTGCTCTTAAGTCAAACTAAATCCCACCCAAATGGAGGAGAGACTTTCTTTTGAGTGCTTTGTTCAAGGGTGACACGACTGACTCTAGCTACCAAAAAATATGGAAATGTCGTCTTGTTCCTACTCTTTTTGGAATATATAATTTTTTTTTTCATTTTCTTTAAGTTGGAAAAGAATAAAAGAATTCCATAGTACAGTGGAAAGAATGAGTGTGAGAGAAATAGATAATCTAGTTCCTGGGAGGGGAACATGCCTATGCTCAATGCAAGGAGGTGAAACTGGTCAAGGACACTCAAAGGGATGCTCTTTCCACGGGTAAAAGGATGCGTCAAGTTGTAGAGGCTAAGTGACTGCATGGTTGACCTTGTAGAAGACATGGTCAAATAAGTGGCTTAAACACGAGTCCAAGTGAAGCTGACTCAAGGCAAAAAGGTGCAAATAGTCAATATGCAATGCAGCAGTACAAGTCAACACAAAGGAGCCTCTAGGGTATAAGGCCAAAAATTAGCGCGGGAGAAAGGAGAATGTGTCTTCAATGCATTAAACATGGCAGGAATAAAGAGGACTCCCAAGCCTACTTAGTATACCAGCATGGGCAAACAATTTCAACGAGGATCTAACTAAGATGCCCATGTAAAGGATGGCTCTACCATCACATCATGATTTGAAAATAATCGGCGAGTGAAAATTGTTTGCTAACCAAGTTACGATGGGGTTGACCTTACGGCTAATGTATCACTGAATGGAGGCTAGTATGTAAGATGCAGTGGAAAATGTTTTCCCTAACCTAAATTCCAGTGAGAGAATGATACTTGCCATGATGGGTCAGTGGCCATGGGAGAAAAACAACATCTCAAAGAAGTCTCCAAAATTTCCTGTACAAACAACCCACTCTCGACAATCCAAGCCCACAGGTGAAAACATCCATGAGACAAAAATCAATTTTTGAAAAGCTATTTTGCAATTTCAAAGTTATATAATGACTTTTGGACTCACAATTTTCTCATTTCTGTTTGGATCAAGAGCTGTGGAGCAAAACTAAGCAAGCTTTCCTCTGAACAATTGGATCGTTCGAATCACCGCAAAGTCTCCAGGTAATCCTCAAATCCTACTTGTAATGCTTTATGATAGTTTTTAAAAGTTTTTTCAAAGTTTTGACTATGGGAAACTATGCCCAAAAATTCAACTCTACATACACGTGGGTTGGATGTGAGTAACCCGTGTATACGATAGCCCTACACGCGACTGTGTGTAAAGGGAACCCGCGTGTATGCGAGTTAAAGTTTTAACATATAAATTAATGGTTGAAACTTCAATTTTTTGCAGGATGACTATCACTTGGAGGGAAATAGAGCATATTGCCATAGATAATGAGGTAATGAATGATCAAAATCCATTGGATGCTCTAAGAGGCTGTGGATTACTCAAATTCTTCGAAATGCCAAATATGAAAGCCATTACACGCTTGCTAGAACTTTTGATCCACTACTAGAGCGCAGAGGACGATGCTTTCATGATTGACCGGATGCCTCTATGGATTGAGGTTGAAGATATCTATTTCATTATTGATCTCTCACAAAGAGAGGAGGTTGTGCACTCGACAAGCAGGATGAGAGGTAGTCTTTCGGTGGAAGACTATGTCCATATATATTGTCATGGACATCCAGAGAAGATTGGGAGTTAGATTCTAATCAAACATGTGGAAAGTCTATCCTTGAGTATTTTTCTATTTACCATTGCACCGGTAAATGGGTCAGCTTCCTTGCATCAAGTGTCACGAGTATCTATGAGCCTGGTAGTGGAATGTATTACCATAGTATTTGACTAGTGGATGCCTCTTCTGACTAACATGAAGAGTCAATTGACCTATATATAGAAGGGTCAAATGAATAATTTTGGATATGGAACCATCTTGTATTCATTCTTCTTCGAGAAGGTACATGGGCTACTTCCCAAAGTATTAGTGTCCATCAAAAACCCTAGAGATCCACAAATGGGTAGTTGGGCGAACCTGATGAAGCACCTTGGGGGCGATGATGTGCCCAGAATGACCTTTGATGATGAGTTTTTCACCTAGTGGGATCTATAGATCATCGCGATTGATGATTACCCATATGCCGGGATGGATTTCTAAGGAGATCCAGACTTAGTGTTACCACCAAATGGGAGACATAGGTAACAATTTTTAAGTTTCTATGAGTTTTAAAAAAAAAAATTGGATTTTTAATATGAAATGAACTTAAAAAAAAAATTATTTTTGATGAGACAAAATACTGACAAAATATAATGACCATGTTCCAGATGTGGGTCCAGTGAGACCTGATGGATTTCCAAGGCACAGGCGTCGTGGAAGAGGGGCTAAAGAGATGACGACTGAGACAGAGAGAGTCTTTTATGCTATTCAAAGAAACTTGGTGAGACTAACTCACCAGGTACCTATGATAGCTATAGATGATCTGCCTGAGGAGATGCAGCGTAGTGTGGTATGGGTACCATGGGACTGGGTCTGGATACTTCAGCATGTAGCCAATGTTGTGGTTAACATTTTAACTGCTCATCCTGAGCTAGCTCGATAGATAGATCTATGTATGACTGGACATGATTATGGGCATAAGCCCAAATTTTGAGGGCGTCTTGTCCTAATTTTGTATATTATTTTTGAACATTCCATCTATATACAGGCGATTTTATGATATATATATACAAACTCAATTTTTTTTATGTTATTTAATTTGATGAATGATTAATGTGCCAATCTAATGCTTGATTAGCAATAGAGTCTGCTAATGAATTCTCAGATCACGGAATGTGAACATGTGTGATATAAATAAATGATTGTTGCAACACTCTCACTCTCAAAAATTGGCGATATAAATAAGGATCGCGAACTCGATAAGTGTTATTTAACTGCGACACCACTAGTTGTGAGTCTAGATAAACTATCAATGAATCAATCCCATAAGATATTGCTTCTGATAGTAAATTAATAACGACAGTATATTCAACAATGTTGTTCGAAGCAGGGCCAATACATACTCCCCTCGACACCATCAACTGGCTAGATGGATAATAAATCACCCAAGCCGTGGAAGCAAGATTCCGAGTGTGCCGACTTGCACCATTGGCAAATCCGAAATATATCAAATCGTCCATCAATACCTGCTAAAGTAGATCAAAGAATATTGATATCACAAAATGCCAGATAGATATGTACAAATATACAATATATACAAACAAGCAATTGTTTGGGCGAATCCTAAGAAAAATACTTCTTAAGGTGGAGCCTATTTTTGGGCTTCGCCAGCTTGTTCCCTTCAAAGTCAATTAATTCATAAGCCCCTTTTTTCAAAACATGCTTGACTATAAAGGGACCATAACACATAGATTTGAATTTACCTACCCCCAGAGCGTCTTTGTCTTTGTCATAGACTAAGACAAGGTCACCTTCAGAAAAAACACGAGGATGAACAACTTTATCATATTGAGTTTTAATCCTCTTCTTATGGGCTTCATTTATTATGGCTACATCTTGACGCTACTCATCAAGATGTTCCATATGAGCGAGGTGTTATTCGAGACTAGATGTCTCTAGAAGAAGTTCTACAGCTAGCTTAAGGGACAGAATTTCACACTGGATAGGGAAGATAGATTCAACGTGTAAACTAGTTGAAAAGTAGTAAAACTAGTGGTAGTCTTAACTGAGGTTCGGTATGCCCAAAGTGTCAGATACAACATAATGTGCCAATTGGATCAAGTTTTATCAATTGTCCTTTGTAGGATGGTCTTAAGGAACTTATTCATAGCTTCAACCTACCCGTTGGCCTAAGGATAATATGGAGATTGATGCTCCTACTCGAAGCCCAACTTGAGAGCCAATTCGGTCATCAGTTGATTTTGGAAGTGACTACCATGGTCAGTGACAATCTCTCTTGGGATGGAAAATCATGAAATAACCTGGTTGAAGAGAAACAAGGCTATTGTCTCACTATTGTTTTTGAAAGTAGGCATGGCCTCAACCCACTTCGTAAAGTAGTGTACGCCCACAATGATGTACTTCTGATTCCTTGTCGAAGGCAGATTATAGGTAGTAAAATCAATGCCCCACTTCGTAAATGGACCAACAGTGATAATAGGAAAAAGTAGAGCTACATGTGCATGCATTTTCTGAGTATAAACTCGACAAGGATGGCAATGTTTGATCGCTTCAATACAATATTTGAAAATTGAAGGCCAAAAGTAGCATGCTCGCAAAAATTTTTGGGTTGTTGCAAGCCATGATAGATGACTGCCACAAGCTCCACTGTGGTAATCATTAAGTATTGACTCAGCTTCTTCCAAAGTTAAGAAACACCTAAGGATTGAGTCAACCCCTCTGCGATATAATGTATGACAAATAATAACATAGTTTTTGGCAAGGTGATGTAACTTTCGACGCTCATCTTAGGAGAAAGCAGGTGGAAACTTTGAGGTCTGGAGATATATAATGATATCTCCATATTAGGGATCCTGTGAAGAAATGAGGAATAAACGTTCATTAGGAAAATTTTCCTCATAAACAATAGCTTCCTCACAAGATAGCTCCGAAATCAATTCTGCAAAAACTAATGACTTCTTAGATTTAGCTGAAAAGAATTCGAGATCGAACTCTTCCAAAATAATAATCCATTGATTATACTTGCCCCCAATCACTCGCCTACTGAGGACAAATTGAAAAGGATTGACAGCTGCTAAAGTGAACGATTTTGTGAAGAAAAATGTAATGACGAAGCCGCTAAACAACATGGACAGTCGCCAAGGCCAATTTATCGATGGGAGAATAGCGTAGATCAGGTCCTTCTAAGCCTCGACTCAAGTAGTAGATTACATGCTCATTGAGAGCGTCATCCTCCTGAACTAGAACCATACTGATGGTTGATTCCGCCACAACGAGATACAAAAGGAAATATCTGCCATAATCTGGTGGACTCAATAATAGAGCAGAGGTTAATGCTTTTTCCAAAGCATCAAAATATTGTTGTGCGAAATTGTCTAATAAAAATGGAACTCCTTTCTTAAGAAAACACATAAATCCTTTGGTAATCTCAACGTAATTTTCTATAAATCTCCTCAAGAAATTTTCCTTTCCTTGGAGACTTTGAAGTTGACGAATGGAAGATGGGGAGGCAACTGAATTGTTGCCTCAACCTTGAAAGGATCAACTTGAATCCCTCCAGTTGATACAATTAATCTTAATAGCTGACCGGATGTGACTGCAAAAACACACTTATTCAGATTCAACCATATTTTATAAAAATGACATCTCTCAAAGACTAATTAAATGTGCCTAGGATGATCAATTCTCTTGCAAGAATGAGCAGCTAAGTCATCCAAGTATGTTCCGATAACATGTTTGATGTCATGGAAAGGCCAAAAGGCATATTCTTGTATGAAAACGTGACCCAAGGAAAAAAAAATGCTTTCTTGTGCTGATTCTTTGGACAGATAGTAATTTTATTGTAACCAGAGAATCCATCAATGAAAGAAAAAATTTCATTACCCACACATTCAAAAACAAGTTGTTCAATAAAAGGAGTGGGATAGTTGTATTTTGGACAAGATTTATTTAAATCGCTAAATTCGATACATACTTTGATCATTCCTTGCTTCTTATCTACTGGGACTAGGTTGGAAACCCACTCATTAGAGGAAAGGGGTATATGAAACCCACCTTAAGCAACTTTTCAACTTCAGCTTTAATCGTTGCCACTTTCCGAGAATTGAACGGTTGAAGTTTTTGATGAATAGGTTTGGTGTTTTCATATGTCTTGATCTCATGTTGGACTATAGATGCATCAATTCCAGGCATTTCCTCATAAGAGCAAGCGAACACATCCCGAAATTCTTTGAAGAGATCAGTGTAGATTTGAATTTCTTCAAGGGAACAATCAGCTCCGATGAAAACATTTTCAATTATGTTAGGATTCCTAGAGATGTTCATAGATACAGTTCGTGAGATAACCAACATGTTACCTTTGGCAAAAAATTGTGCTAGATCCAAAGGGTTTGAAACTGTATAAACATCACTAGAACACAAATTGGACAAACTAGATTCAACTTCATGCAATGGAGGGAGAAAATATGAACGATGATGTAAGTCATCCCATCGTCGATCCACACCCATCATTGCTTCCAGAATTTCTTCCTTAGATGGTAAGAATGTATCCAACTAATCCAGAGTTGAAGTAGAATCGAGGGTCCAAGCCAGAGCCACGTCACCATCTAACTCCTCTAGTGAAAAAGAAGTGGGACAGTTGTTTACAGAGAATGATATATTGATAACCGAGTTTTGCTGCAAACATGGGAAATGTCATTCCACCTACCTTCCCTCCATCTATTGTGGTGGTAGTTAAAGGTAAGTGCCAAGGGTTTGAAAAATAACAAGTTCGAAAGAACTCTTTCCGAGAAGATCCCTTAGAGGATGAAATCGCATTAATTCTAGCTGTAGGACCAGGAAGGTCGAATATACCCATTAACAAAGAGTACATTCCAACTCTTAAATTCTGTATAGGTTGACAAGGATTTTCCACCAATGGAATGGTAGAATCTGAAGTTGTGTGAGAGTCACTTGGAGAATAATCTAACTGATCAACTCTAACAATCCTCCCCTCATGAGGAAAACAGAGAATGCGGAATAATGATGAAACTATGGCATCCATCTCATAAATCCAATTCCTTCCTAAGAGGAGGTTATAATCTAGGTTTGAACTGATGATTTCTACCCCAATATTCACTACCTTTCCCCCAACACAGATAGGAAAGGCTAGGATAATCCATTGTGACCTATGAGAATGTCCATCAAGTGTCATCAAAAGAGTCGGTGAAGGAACATCTGAAGGTGATCCAATGGCCTTCCAACATGACATAGACATCACTCATGTGGAAGCTCCCTCATCTATAACAATCTGAAAAATATTGGTCTTTCGGTATGTGGACTTTATCTAGAAAGCCATATGGTGAGGAAGTCGCTTTTTGACATTAAACATATAAAAAGTGAGCACTAAAGAATTCTTTGGGTCTGCTGTGCCGATTGCCGAAAGCAAAGCACTTATCTGAGTAGGGCATCAATGGAGTACCTCCAATGCTGACATAGCACAAGGACTTTGAGCCAGATCTTCTACAATTGAGTAGTTTTGGGCTACCATAGCATTAGGGTTAATAGTTGAGCACTTTGTGGAGCCTTTCAGTGTCTGAGGTATAGACTCAATAGAGGGTTGCTCAATATGAAGTGGTTATGTGGCTTCGGGAACAAATTTAGCCTTAGATGTTTCCGATTCACCATAATCACATGCTCGCCTAGCAACGTCGATATGAGAGCTCATAATATAAACATTTGATGAATTTTCCCCTTCCTTGTTGCCTCTGACGGAGGTATCAGCATTAGAATTCATGCTAGTAAGTAATTGCTGCCCTTGGGGAAAAGATTTAGTCATAATAGCTTGGGAGCTAGAGGACCCTTGCTACACTAATAAGCACTGAGTGTCTTGCATCTTAGGGTAGAGGTGAGTCAGATGATCTCCATTGCATAAATTTCATGGAAAGTTTACCTTTTTCTTGGACTTTTTCCTACCCTCTCTAGCATCATTTCCGAGTTCGTTTGCATTGCCTTTTCCTTCTTGGTTCTTCTTCTTACCTCATCCCTTCCTCTTAAAATCAGATTTTTGATTTCCTTTACGGTTAGTGGTCTAGACGACATTTATAGAGGTAGGTTGGGAAGGTGTAGGTGCCAATAGGGCTGTCTGGGTAGAAGAAGGAGTTTGTAGAGACAACTGCTGTAATTGATTCAATAGGTTCACCGCACTAACATAAATCAATTTGTCTATACCATCAGCATGGGGACTTGGTTTCAGTTTGGCTAAATTGACCTTATATCTAAGAGCATCATGTAGAATTTTCTGAAGAACCGCAGACTGAGAATATATCAGTTCCAATTGTTGGGCTCTGAAAATGGCATGCTCTTCCGTATAAACACCGGAGAGAGACACATTCTTTGAGATCTCAGGTTGTAATGATTTGAGAAACCATTCGAGAAGGAACTGTAGTGGGATTTCAACTTTGATAAGCCTTTTCCTCCTCCATTCTTGGATGTGATCCGAAATGTGAGTTGTGGTGTCTTGCTGAAAGTTAGCCAGAAGTTCAGTTCCAGCTTCATATCGGACAGGCAACTGAAAATGGTTCAAAAAGACATTAGCCAATTCACAAAAAGAAGTATAGGTGCCCCCTAGCAACTATATATACCATTTGGCCGCATTTCTAGTTAGGGCGCTGAAATAACCTCAACCTGATCGAATTATCTATCAGGGAGTTCGATGAGCACCATAAGTGAAATGTGGTTATGTGGTCTCTCGGATCTTCACCACCCTTCTCTTCGAATTTTGGGATATTCGAGGGAAGTTTAGTTGGGACAGGAGGCCAAGCTGGATTGTACCGAATCAGATCATTTGTTAATTTAGTTAAGTCTAGCAAGTTTAGCATGGCCAGAAAAGGGATTCGTGGCAGACCTTGGGAATTCCATCTAGTGAAGGTGGGGTTCTCAAAGGTCTGAAAAGAATGACCTGGATTTTGAAAAGCACTAGGTTTCTCAAAGTAACTTGTAGAGCCTACCGAACCAAAAGGTGCTCCTTGTGGTCCAAAAAAATTCGGAGTTTGCCCAACTCCTATTGAAAGCCCTCCGTAACCAGTGAAGTTACCCTCTAACGAAGTGTTAAAAGGAGCTGATAGCCCCTGATAAGGATTCCATGTGTTAGCAAAGGGTGGAGAATTCTGAAACGAATTAACTGAAGAATATGACACATTCCCTTGTTGGCTGAAATAAAATTGATTCCCAGCTCCTATCCCACTAACCAAAGGGTTTGTCCAACTCTAGAATGGGTTATTACCTTGACCTGTAAAGGAAAAAGGCATTGACCCTACTGTTGGATTGGAGTGTGGTATATGACCACTTCCAAATGGGAAACCCTGAAAAGAAGTTGATCCACTCATCATGGATGTGGAGGCAGTCGATGGTATGTTCAAAGGAACTGAAGGAATCCCATTAGACGACATTCCATAAGGGATAAATCCAAAACCGGATGCAGTAGCCTGATAACTTCCACTCGTTGATGGAATGGAAGTAGAGCCAAATATAGCCGTGCTGGGAGTAATAGAAGGGATAGAAATAGTTCGTCCTCCTTATACAGATATGGGAGTTTGCACACTTCAACACTCATCGTAGATGCCATGCTTCTAGTAGTGGTCATTGAAGGAATGGATGGGTGTAAACCTGGGCTCGAAGGCCTATGAGTCGGGGTTCCGACGTACAATAGAACATCTGGATGATTAGGAGAAAGAGGAGAATTCAGAGCTGCAACCGACTTTTAAAGCTCTTCAACTTCGATATTATATTTCAACTGAAAAAGTACTTGAGAAAGAACTGGTGTGTTCCTCTCTAACTCTCTATTGGTGCTAGGCCTATCTTGTGAATTAATGACCCCAAACAGAGGATCAATCTCCAATCCACCTGCTG
Source organism: Pinus taeda (assembly GCA_000404065.3). Lineage (NCBI taxonomy): Eukaryota > Viridiplantae > Streptophyta > Pinopsida > Pinales > Pinaceae > Pinus > Pinus taeda. The sequence goes on along the minus strand of APFE030079006.1, from coordinate 35,035 downwards.
CCATTGGTTGAAAACTAGTGGCGGAATTTCTCCTAAATATTCTAGGATAAGGCTCAAGACTTGTAGGTGATAGCCCATGAAGTCTCCTAGACTGTTGAGATGGTCGATCAGCCACTTTGAATTATTTAAAAGATCTACCTAAAGACTCAAAAAATTATAAATCTAGGATGAATAGGAGCAAAGAACACTCACTAAAAAGTCCCTAAAGATATCAGCAATCAAATAAATCTCAAGTATTTCTACTCTCGGTGATTAGGACCGAACACCAAAATACAAGAAAGTTAATAAAAAGGGCCTTCTAAAAATAGACTGGGGTAATTACGCCTTAGGCCTACTAGCGAAGGTATCAAAGGTAGTTACGCTGACCTCTAGACAACAGCCTTTGCTGGTGCAATCACCCAAGCTTCACAAGGGTACCCTCCAGAAGTATTGCTCAATGTGATACAATGTCAGCCTCAAGTGCCATGAGATTCCCCTCTGTAGCCACCTGTGTGATCCCTAGGATAGGCAACTATGGTCACCAACTCGTATCAGAAGCTGTGCGGAACAGTCATGAGGCAGGATCCGACAAGTAAGAGAGGGGGTATCTCTCGTCCTTATGTTCACTCTCCCTCGTGCTTTACTCCCAGTTACGGAGCTTTCCCAGTCCCCCTAACGCTATTGGATTTCGCTCATTAATCAAACTTCTATGTTTTGTAATTTTGAGCGGCCTTGAAGAGTTAACTCTCCTCTCGCCTAATCCAAGGCCCTAATAAACCTAAACTTGTTGGTGTATTTTGATGAAAACATAAAAGTTCTAGTTTATTTTAATTAATCACTTGATTTTAATGGCTGTTCTTTAATTCAAGGGTAAAGATGGGAGTGAAGCCAATGATGTTTGTATGACACAACAAAAATCAATGAAAAACTAACTACATGAATGCAGTCATTTTTTCTTCGATGAAAAGAGATCTCTATATGGGTTCTATGAAACTTCTACAAAAAAAAGTAATTTTTCTCTTCTTTTCTTGAAACACACTTCACACACCCAAAAACTAAAAGACTATGAATGCTTTAACAATGAAAACTACCCTAATGCAAGATATTATGGATATGCAAGATCCTAAATAACACTCAAAAAGTAAAAGAAATTGTTTATAACTAACAATGAGCCAACTTAAGTATTGAAGAGGATACAAATTTTGAACACAAAATTCTCTCCAAACAAGAAGGACAAATTGTAAAAGATCGCAATTCACTTTCAACAACAAAAAGAAACCATAAACCAAACTTGGAAAAAGAAAAACAAAGAAAAGTTTTTTGAGATATTTTCTTTTTTCAAGAAGCAACCAAAACAACTTTTTGAAATCACCAAAATGCTACTAAAACTAAAAATACTGAAAAAAGAGCACAAGGATTCTTTGCAAGTTACAAACTCGAAAATGAATGAAAAATTGAGCAAAAATACTTCAACTTGTACAAAATGACCCAAATAGCAGCAAAGAGTTTGAAAAATTGATCAAGAATCTAGGAAAGAAATACTTCCAAAACCGTCAATAAGATTTTCGCAAAGCAAGAAAAGCTATGAGACCATAAAGCAAAGAAGAGGAAAGCAAGTATATTTGAAATACGGGCTTGACATTGAAACTCAAAATAATCTCATGTTCTGGAGGACAAGAAAAATACATAACTTCAGGACGAAGTCTTGTGTGCCAAAACACAAATTATAAAACTTGCTAAAGAAACAAACCTAGGCCAAATCTTTTCAATGAGGAAGAGACTTCGAAACAGTAAGCTTATAGAATAATTAAATTCTTCAGACAACAATTGACCACACAGAGACTAAAAATACCAGGCAATAAATCTATCTGGGCTGAAAGATTTGAAAAAACAATGCAAAAATTTTCATATGTGACTGTGTGCAAACACAGAGGTGCGGACACGCACTCCTGACATAGGAAATTCATGTATATGTGAGTTCACTTTACAGAAACAAGAATGTATACATGACTGTAAACAAAGTAAAGAGCATATACAAAGCTTTGTAAGAAAAAATAAAAAACAAAGTCTAATCCAAAAGATCAGACTTAAGGCCTGGGACTCTAGTAGACCAAATAAGACTGTGACTGCAAGCAAACCAAAGACTAAGCCTTGATTGAGAATGAACAACCCAAACCAGGAATAACAAGATTGTTATCCCTAGTGGAGTCACAAATTCTATTTTGGGTGAAAGCACCCTAGGGCTTTGGGTTAGAACCTCAACATAGCAAAAGCAAACTACAACAAGAAATATTCAAATAGCTTAGGCAAGATTCTTATATTATCAAACTACGTAAGAGTGATTGTACCCGGATTTCCTTTGTTCAAGTGGGTCCCACAGGGTTTAGACCCTCTACAACTCCCGATGTTCTTCAAACCTGAAAATCATTCAATCTGAACATACACAGTAGTATATAAGTAAAGAATATTCACGAAATTGACTTTATATCATATAAACAAATGATTGATCATACATGAAAACAACATTCATATATGAATTAAAACATAATTTGATGCATAGACATAGTTAATTTTAGAAACGAGACAATATTTTTTTTATTACAGTAAGCTATAAATAACATGGAGAGAATTCACCTGAGTCTTTCTCTGTCTCCAAGCGGAACCATCCGCTAGATTCATCCTATCCCAGCCTTCAACAATCTTCTTCCATCACCAACACCATGACATCTCAAGCAAAAGGAAGGATATCTATAATCAAGGAAACAAGGGTTTCCTAAAGCTTGGGGAAGTGCATGAGGCACAGGGATTCATCAGACTCAGTCAGGGATAATCTTAGTATAACAACTCTATCTCTTCTCCTCCCTTAAGGCCTTCCCATAGAGGTCTATTTATACATCTCCCAATTAGTTTTTTAGTTGGGAAATAGTTGGGCCACTGGAAATAGGAGGTAATCAATAGGTAAAACCCATGAACTCCGCCCAAAATTAAGGAAATTTATTTTTTTAAGTGTTTTAATACATATATGCAGGTTGGGTATTGACTGACTTGCGTGTACACGGTTTTAGCTAAGGGAAAAGTAGCGTACAAGGAATAAAACACTATTTTTTATATATTTGGACCAAGTCTAGAAGGAGGGGTTGCCCTAGGCCATAAACAAAGCATCATATATACCAAGAGTGGTAAATGGTGCTATAACAATAATGTAATGCCTAAACTTGTCCAATGAATGCACAACAACCAGGAGTTCTTTTTCTGGCACAGTATATTTTAGTTCAGCCTTTGACCGATTTTTACTGGTAAAGTAGATGGCATAAGGCAATTTCTCTTCTACCTGTCCTAAGGCTTCTCCTATGGCTCTATGTGAGGCATCAACATGAATGTGAAAATAGAGGGCCTAGTTTAGGCCTCTAAGTATTGGTGCAGTGGTTACCTTATCCTTTAAAATGTCCAAGGCCTCTTGACAACTCTTTGACCATATAAATTTAGAATCTTTGGCCAATAATCCAAATAGAGGAGAGGCTAGCTTGCTGAAGTCTTTTATGAATCTTCTGTAATATCCAAATAGCCCTAAGAAACTCCTAACATCTCTCTGCTTTTGTGGATGAGGGACCCTTTGAATGATTGCTACTTTGTTTGGGTCCACTTGCAGTCCTTGTGGGGATATTGAGTGACCTAGCACAGTCCCTTTAGTCATTAAGAATTCACATTTTTCTGGACTGAGGGACATGTTCATCTCAAATGCATTTGCATAATACTTTTCCCAGGTTAGTCAGGACCTCTTGGAAATCACAACCATAAGGTGTAAAATCATCCATGTAGATCTCCATAGCGTCATGAACTAATTCAGCAAAAATACTTAGGATTTCTCTCTGGAAAGTGGCAGTAGCATTACACAAGCCAAAAGGAAGGACCTTAGAGGAAAAAGTACCCCAAGGATAGGTGAAAGTGGTCTTATCCTGGTCTTCTGGGTAGATTTGGATCTGGTTGTACTCACTGAATCCATCTACGAAAGAAAATAATTTCTTCCCTGCCAGGCCATCTAACACTTGGTCAATGAAGGGTAAGAGGAAATGATCCTTCTTGGTGGCTTTGTTAAGATCCCTATAATCGACACAAATCCTCCACTTCCCATTTTTCTTGGGAACTAGCACTAAAGGAGAGACCCAGTAACTATTAGAGATAGGGTAAATGAACCCTCCATCTAATCGTTTCAGTAGTTCTTCCTTAACTATGTATTGAGGGCTAGATTCATTCTCCTTTGTGGTTTCCTGACTAGCTTGCAACCGTTCTTGATGTATAGGTTGATTACTTCTACCCTTGTTTCTGGTTTCCCTAGAATGGTTTCTAAAGACAGTCTTGACGTCCTCATAGGGTATTTGGTAGATATCTCCCCCTGATAACATGTGTAAGATGTCTAGGATATCCTCCCTTACTCCTCTAAGTAGGACCAGCTTTAGTGACTCAGGGTTAAGTGTGCACCTGGCACTTTTGTAACTGAGCTGGAATCCTTCTTCATAGTCTTCTAGGGGTTCATCATGGCCTATGGTCATCCTGAAAATATCATCCTTAGTGTTCTTTGACCTACAATAGTCCCTATATTTGTTGTTAAAGGCCTGCTACATATGAGCCCAAGTTGTTATGCTATCTCTAGGTAAACCCATGAACCAGCGCAATGCTGCCTCCTTGAGGGTAGATGGAAACAGTTTCAAATTCCGCTCATCATCTGTGTAGTCATAAGTTCGACAGACAATAACAAACTCAAATAGGAAAGCGTCTGGGTCCTCTGTGGTCAAGCCATGGAAATGAGGTAGATTAAAGGGGCTTATGTTCTTCATTTTAGTGTCCCCATTGGTTTCCCTAATGGGGAAGGCACTCCCAATTCTCCCTCTATCTCCTTTGTCATTTAAGTGTTCAGTGATTGGTTCAGTAGGAATGGGTTTTCCTCTTCCTCTTCCCCTATAGGTTCCTCAAATATATCAGGTTTCTCACTTAAAGGGGCTTCCAATTCACTGCCAATGAAGAAGAAAGAAGGTTGATTGTTGGATGAGGTGGGGGTATTTGGTAAGAATTTTCTTGAATTATCCCTAATCCTACGAGGCATGAAAGAAAATGTTTTTGGGTTTTTGTGAGATTTGCTTTAAAGCTGGAAAGTTCTCTACAGAAAGGGAATTGCTGGTTAAATGAAAACCACAAAAAAAATGAGAACTACATACTAATTTGAAATTCTATTTGCAGGAAAGGAAACTAGATTAAATTGTAGAATGGAAATGAAAGAAGATAAATGACAAAATGAAAGAAAGAAACTAGATTACTTTTGTAGAAATAAACTAATGGAAGAAAGTTGGAAACTAGAAAATAGAAGAAAAGAGCGGTAAGCACTACTACTCTGACACCTCCCCGGAAATGGCGCCAGAAAGTGATGTGCCTAGGTATTACAAAAAGAATGCTGCAACTCCCAGGGCCACCAGCTTTACTTATCAACCTGGGGTTCGTACAAACTTGGAGTGATTGTGCTATATACACAAGTAGAAGTGATGGTATTACCTGTTGTCACTGCTCATCTGGCAAGAGACCCCAGGGGTTTCAAGCTAGACTTCTATAAGGTCATAAGAAGCTTGATTTTGATGGAAGGAGAGCAAACCTAGTCTAGGGGAGAGATAATCTACTATAGAAATGAAGAAAACAACATGCAAACCTAAATCACCATATCCTAATTAATCCTGAAAACAACTAGACTAAGCATAATTGCTAAGCAACACTAATCTAATGCTAACTATCTAAGTTGTAGGAATAAAGAAGAAAAACTATACTAAGGGGGTCGGAAACGGAACTAGGCTAAGTTTATGTATAAGCGGAAGCGGTTAGAGGTCAGAATGGTGAAAATAGGACATGATGAGAAACAACACATGAGGACCATTGGATCAGGCGGGTGAAGGGTAAATGAACAGTTGAGATCAGACAATAGGAGGGTACATAGGCAAATGGGCAATCATGGTGGACTAACAGGATGGACGACTGGGATTATATCGTGGAGGCGATCGATAGATGAAGGGTGGAGATTGGCCAAGCCAGTTGGAGATCAGGTGAAGAGACAATTCTTGGATCAAGAGACAGATCAACGGTGGAGAGTTCAAGGTGATAAAGAAATCGGGTGATGCGAAAACTGTCAAATCTAGCAAGGCAGATTGATGGTGGAGATTGGAGCGTGAAAAGAAATGTGCAGAAATGATGAGTGGGTTTGGAGGGCGGTAAGCTGTATCTCACGCACCCTCAAAGCCGTAAATGGTTTTGTAGAATTTTGTGTGATTAGCCTCCCTAGCTGACATGTAGCATGGGGAATCTGCCCATATTGTGTGCCCTCAGCCCAATAACGGTCGGATGGAAATCCACGCGATATTGCGTGATGACCGTCGTATATAGCAAGGAAGATCTACGATGGGGATGTGACTGAGTAGGTTGATGAGTGGGTGCATGACAACAGTTGGATCTGACAAGGTAGATCGACGTTGGGGATTTAAAGGCAAAGAAAAGTAAAACATGAAAGGTGGATTGGGTAGCAATTGGCGGGTTTTGCGTGTGGAAGGTGATTGATGGTTAAAAACTGTTTGAATGTGAATTAACAACTCTCACTAAGCGTTTCAAGCTGAAGGAGAATGAATGGGAACGTGAGTGAGGCCTGAATGACAGAAGGAGATTGAACAAGATGACGATCATTAAAGGTGCAAAGCACTATGAAATGACTTCAGTGATTGTATGAAATGACAAAACTCCATGAAAATCAAAACCCTATGTTTTTTGGGTTGCTGCAGGGTTTCTTCCTCACACCATATTCTGAGAGGGAGGAGGAGAGGTCGAGGCACTTGTGAGCGACCTTATGGATCTTTTTCTTTGCCAACCTATTGCTTAGATGAAAGAATGAATGGAACAAACTGAAACACAACTACTTTGTTCTACACCACTGTAATGAAACTAAAACTATTCAAGAAAATGAATAGAAAAAAAGGAGCTACTTAAGTCAATGAGGAGGAAAGCCATGAGTTTGTGTTGAACCACTGTAGTGAAAATGAATCTATTTAACCAGATTAACAATCAAAACATGCATCTGCTGTAATGGAAATGAACTGCTTGAGCAAATGCTTAGAAAGCATGAATCTAGACTGTTGTTGTAATGACAATGCATCTGATTAAACAAATGGACAAAAAAGAGCAGGAAGCTATGCTACTTAACAATAAAATAAAGAGGAACTTTGGCTACTAGTGTTGGGCCCTAACCCAAGAGCTTCAGCCCTCTGAGTTAACTCAGTGCTGGCTCAAATCAAAACTAATCTTCATTATCAAAGAACAACATATTACTTCAAACTGTTATAAGTCAAAAGGTCCAAATACTTGCTAACTGACTGACTGACTATTGGTTAAATAAAAAAATTGAGGTCCTAAGGCTCTCCATTTATACATCTAAATTCTCAACGACTTCCCTCAAAATTAGGGAGGTAGAACTCCCAACTTAATGGTAACTTGTCCTTTCACTTTCACTAGCTCGACTGCCTTCTAGTAGGGAGGTTGCTTTTACTTCCATGGTTGTCTTTTACTACTCCTGATTTGTTTATGTGTAATTTTAGTTGATTGATGGATATTCGAATGGATGGGTAGTAAATGAGGAGGATTTACCTCCTGTAATTCCTCTCTCTTGCCCCATTTGAGTTTTTAGTAAGGTCTTTTACCATCATTCCTTGCTTTTACCTTTTATCCCTGCATTTCCTTTGCTTTTATCATTTATTCCTGCATTACATGCACATTAGATCAAAAAGAAAAATATCCAACAAAAAGTCATCTCATAAGCAAACTATAATGAAAAGTATGCAATAGGTTGTGAGAATAGTTGGTTTGACTCAGCTAGGAGGTGAATTAAGGCCAATTAAGGCCCATATAATTACTCAATGATGAGACTCATCATTAACCATAGACATCATGCCCAACATATCCATAGTTAACCTTATTCGACCATATTCAACTATAGTCACCCATAGTTGACCATAGTTAATGATGATTAACAATAGTCAGTGATGGTTAACCACAGTCAGTCAACTATAATCATGGTATAAAAAAGTTTAATAATAATAATAATAGTAAGACTTTTATAAATTTTTAATAATGCAACCATATTCAACCTTGGTCAAACTAATTCAACTATGGTTAACCATAGTTAACATGGAAAACCATATTCATTTATAGTTAAACATTGAAAACCATGGCTAGCAATGTTCACCCATAGTCAACCATGGTTGACAATAGATAGCTATGTTTAAAAATTAACATTGCAATGTGACAAATAAATATCAATGTTGTAATGTATCAAACAAAATCCAATGTCACAATCTATTGAATAAAAATTGATGTTGCATAGTGGACCATAGTCAATGATGGTTAACCATAGTCAATCAACCAAAATCAAGGTATAAAAAAGTTTAATAATAATAATATTAACAGTTTTATAAATTTTAACAGTGCAACCATATTCAACCTTGTTCAAACTAATTCAACTATGGTTAACCATGGTCATCCATGGTTAGAATCTGTTGTTACCCTTCATCATCATTTTCAAGGAATTGATATATTAGAGCGAGGGCTTAGATCCAAAAATGCCTTTTAAATCAACTTTTGAATCATTGGTAAAGCCCCCTAAGTCAAAAGATAATAAAATCAACCATGGGGGCACTATCAGGGCCTTGAGCTATATTAGAAGGCCTAAAAGCAAAGAAGATACTCACGGGACCCATATCAGAAGAGAATAGTAGAGAAGAGGGGCACTTTTACATAGGTGCTCGTCACTCATTAAATGTCGAATGGTTTCTGGGAGGATCGTTGTCCATCTTCACCTGAACACCCCTCAGAAGCACTTCGGGGGGGTAACCTGCATGAACTATATACAAGTGCCTCCCCCTGGAGCGGAAAACTTTGATCTAAATCTATCAGTCTAGATCCATTACGAGGGGAGAGCACGGGGTATGGCCTCCCATTATTCAATTCACTAGAGGATGAAGGGAGTGTGGACCACACACCACGTCGACCAATCTGTAGTCTCTTGTTTAAGTGTGTGCGAATTCAAAGGTAAAACGATAACTTTAGTTGCCCCACTCATGTTCACCTGTCCCCGCCATTGGCCAATCATACCTAGCCACGTGTCCCTCCCATGACGTCATCCCCATATCAGCTAACCGTTTCCAGTCTGAAATCATCTTCTTATCACTTGAGGCACTTGAAAGATTTGTAGTCATGAGCTCAGGTGGGGTTCGTTCACCAATGTTTCTTTTAGATGCACCTTTATGAGTCTTTGGCCCAAAAGATTCACTAAAATTCTCTTTGATGCCATTTTCCTGAAAAATATAAACACATAAATCAGTAAATAATAAAAACATATTAACTTAAATTAACAACGAAAATATATCATAAAATTTAATCAACAATCGCCCCACCCACCGCCCCTCATATTCCAAAAGGACATGCATTAACATTCCACTGCAAAAAAAGTAAATCACGAATAAAAAATTTTGCTCGGGCGCCCTCAACCAACCCCCCTCGCACGGCACGAGCGCCCTCAACCACTCACCCCCCCAAGCATCAAACCCCCGCCACCCGCGGCCCGGGCACCCTCACCCCGGCCGTGCCCGGGCCCCTCACCCGCCACCCGCCCAGTGCCCCACTACACCCCGGGTACCTCCCTCGGCCCCACCCTCGGTGCGGCCTACACCAACCCACCCCACCCCCGGGTGCCCCCCGACCCTCACCTCCAGCCCTGCCAGGCTCCCCCCCTCACCGCTCTGCCCCAACCCTCCCTACGCCCTCACCGTCCGCCGCCCCAACCCTACCCGTACGCCCTCAAACGCGCCCGCCGCCTTTCCCCACCTTTGGGCTCCCTCAACACCCCCCGTCGCCCGGCGCCGTCACCCACCCGCCAGACTCACGCGAACCCCCCTCCGCCGCTCCCACGCCACCCACCGTCCGCCGGGAATCGCCCTGCCTGTCGTGCGGACGGCGCCGGGGCGGCCCGGGGTGCCACTTGTACGAAGGCGCGGGTGAGCCACTCTCGGCCATACATATAGACACATAGGGCCAGCCCGCGCCCTCGCCCGGCAGCAGGGCGTTCCCAGAATCGCCCTGTCGGCCGGGCGCGGGCGGCCGGGTGCCGCCTGCACGAGGGCGAGTAGGTAGGGTGCCCGGAGGGGCCGGGCGGGTAGGCGCGCGGGTGAGGGGGGTGTGGCGCACCCACAGGTATTAAGCAAATGAGGTTGACTGGGCCCACCAGGCTCACGATGGATGTAATTGTTATTTTGGCTCGGGAAACTTATTAATTTAAAAAAAAAAATCATTAAACTAATTTAATATAAAAGTTTTCAAGGAAAAAAAATAAACTTACCTTTTAATTGCGAGAATTCTTCGTTGAATATGTTGTTGATAGCAATTTAGCTGCTCCACAAATTCACGAGTCTTTCAACGATTTTCAGAAAGCCTGGATGTGATGTGAGTAATAGTGATAATGAAATTTTAATATATAAGTGAAGTTACAGAGATGTTTTACTGTACGGTTAATATGGGATACTTTGTTTTACAATATTATAAAGTGAATATTATAGATTTGTTTTACAATGGGTTGAATGTGGGATAATTTGTTTTAAAATATTATAAAGTGAATATTGTAGTATTGAAAAGCGAATATTATATGGTTTAACTATTATAATAATTAATGTCGAAGTTGTAGTGTACAATTTTAATTATGATTTCATAAAAAAATTTAGTTTACATTTTTCAATAAGTTGTAGAACAAAGTAATGAAGGTAAATAAATTTAACAGGCTCTTTGGAGGGAAATATTTTCGCGAAACTTTTTGGAGGGAAATATTTTCGCGAAATTTTTTGGAGGGAAAATTTTTGGAGGGAAAATTTCATTCTTTAAGCTATATAATATCTTTAGGAGACTCTCCATTTGTATAATTCAACATATTCTATTTGAAAGGGATGGATTGTTCTGATAGTGAAGTTTCAATTTATACACCATCAACTTCTTCATCGCATAACAACTCTATTCATATTGATGAATATAGCGGGAATTCTTCCACTATGAATAGAAAGTCAATTCTTCCACTTAGTCCTGATTCTAAGGACTATGAGAGCAGCACTAATGAAAGAGGGATGGAGAATTTCAAATAAATAAAGAGTCACAGATTCCACTTAGTCCTACTTCTAAGGACTATGAAAGCCGCAGTGATGAACAACATGATGGTGAAGTTCAGAAGAACGGAGTGCCACGATGTCCACTTAGTCCTAATTCTGAGGACTATGAGAGCAACAGTTTTGAAGAGCATGATGGTGAAGTTCAAAAGAATGGAGGGTCACGGTGTCCACTTAGTTCTAATTCTGAGGACTATGAGAGCAGCAATTTTGAAGAGCATAATGGTGAAGTTCAAAAGAAGGGAGTGTCACGGTGTTCACTTAGTCCTAATTCTGCGGACTATGAGAGCATCAGTTTTGAAGAGCATGATGGTGAAGTTCAAAAGAATGGAGTGTCACGGTGTCCACTTAATCCTAATTCCGAGGACTATGAGAGCAACAGTTTTGAAGAGCATAATGGTGAAGTTCAAAAGAAGGGAGTGTCACGGTGTCCACTTAGTCCTAATTCTGCGGACTATGAGAGCAGCAGTTTTGAAGCGCATGATGGAAATTTTCGAAAGAATGGAGTGTCACGGTGTCCACTTAGTCCTAATTCTGAAGACTATGAGAGCAGCAGTGATGAAAAGCATGATGTTGATTTTCAAAAGTATGGAGTGTGAAAGTGTCCACTTAGTCCTAATTCTAAGGACTATGAGAGCAGTAGTGATGAAAATCATGATGTTGATTTTCAAAATTATGGAGTGTCACGGTGTCCAGTTAGTCCAAATTCTAGGACTATGAAAGCAGCAGTGATGAAGAGTGGGATGATGAATTTCAAAAGACTGGAGTACCACAGTGTCCACTTAGTCCTAATTCTGCGGACTATGAGAGCAATAGTTATGAAGAGCGTGATGATGAATTTCAAAAGAATGGAGTGTCACTATGTTCTCTTAGTCCTAATTCTATGGACTATGAGAGCAACAGTGATGAACGACATGATGATGCACTTAGTCCTAATTCTAATGAGTATAAAGGTAGCAGTGAAAAAGGAAGGGATGTAGCATCTTCAATAAGAAAACAGTCACATTTTCAACGTAGTCCTAATTCTATGGACTATGAGAGTAGCACTAACAATGCATATGAGGAAGAATATCCATTAAACATCGAGTCAGATTTTCCATTCAATCTGAATTCTAAGGACTATGACAGTAGCACTGAAGAAGCGAAGATGAAGAATACCCTCCAAGTCAATATTTGAAAAGCGGAGCTGATCATAGTGTGGATAACATTCCTCTTAATGATGATGAAAAGCCTTATACAAATGATGATCAAATGATGGAGATGTTGCCAAGAAATATTATATCAAGGAGTAGGAGCAGACCTTTTCGTATCAATGCAAGTTGTTCTAGTTATACAAGGGGTAGAGCTGAATATCTTACGAGAAGAAGTTCTATCAGTGCTCTCATTTCAAGTGAATGTTGCCAAAAAGATTGCTTGAAACATATGGATTTCAAATTTGCATTAGAAAGCAGGAAGAGATATTTGTCAATGAGTAAAAGCATGCAAAATTCATATTTAGTTGGGTGCATGCAATCTACATTGTCAGGTTATGATTATCATATTGGGACTTTTTTTATCTGTAGAAAAGGTTTCAAAATGTTTCATTCGATTAGGAATTTTCGTCTCTCGAGAATTCAAGAAAATTTGGAAAAGGATCCCACATTTTATTTAGAAGTACGTCAAAAAAGACAGTTTGGTCCATCATCAAACACTGCAATGTCATGGATGAAGATTTCTTTTCAAAGCATGGAGAGTGTATGCCAAATAGAGAGACAACACATATTCCAGATAATTTTTCAAGACGAGAAATCTACAACTTATACAAAGAATATACAGAAGGTGCTGAGGGACATGGCCAATTTATTACATATCAATATTTTGTGAAGGTATGGAAGAAAGAATTCAACAATGTCCATATTCCTAAGAAGACAAGGATGGGGATTTGCAGTACATGTGCTTCTCTTAAATCAAAAAGGGACAAATGTGAAGGCTCGGAAAGAGGTAAGCGTTCATAGCTTAAACTTTTAAAATTGTATAGTCATCAATTATGAAAACATATTTCTTAATTAATCTCTTTTATGTTGTGTATATTTAATTGTCAAACAACTTCAGGAGCATCGCGAACAACAAACAAACGAAAGGAAGTTGTAGAAGCAACGAAAGAAGTGTTATGATAATCTGAATAAATATTTGGGTTTGATAATTGATGGTATGGACCAGAAGAAAACACTTTTACCACATTTTGTTCGCACACCCAAAAATTTACAGGAGGAAAACTTTATTCAATTTCACTTGGTCGGTTGTATGGCCTTCAATGCGAAAATGTTGCCAAGGGTGTACTTCACAACTCCAAATATTCATAATGATGCAAATCTGACCATAACCATAATTCATGATGTGATTTCTCATTGGTCTGGTAATCTTCCTGAAGTTTTGTATCTACAATTGGATAACACTTTCCGTGAAAACAAAAATCAGGTTGTTTTTGGATATCTAAACATGCTTGTTGAATTGGGAATTTTTCAAAAGGTAAAGGTTGGTTTCCTTCTTGTTGGGCACACTCATGACCATATTGATCAGATGTTCAGTCGTTTTTCAGTCACATTGAGGAGGAAGGAAGTTGGGAGTTTGCCATCACTAATTGAATGTATTAAGAAATCATACATGCCAGAGCCTACTTTTGATGTGTTGGAAGAAACTGTTGACATGCGAAAGTTTATTCTGGGATCATATGGTGAGGGGAAATGCATTGAAAAACTTAATGACATTAGCTTCCAACATCAATTTCGTATCAAAAAATTGATGGGGAAACACTAATATGGGGCAAGAAGTATTCAACTACTACAAAATGGGCACCGTCATCAGGTTTGCAGTTTTTGAAGTTCATTCTAGATCATCCAATATTTGCATCAAAAATATTGTTATTACAATCAGTTGGTGATGTTCAGAATGCACACAGACAAAACAAAGATATACATTATTGTAATTGCCTGGAAGAAATTAAAAAATGGTATTAGATATACATATGAGTACTTTGACATTGCTGATTCAGTTTGGTGGGAGTCATTTTTCAATAATCAAAGTGATATCATTTCAACAACAACAAATGAAGATATACCTTTGAAAAATCCATTTATTTGGCCACAAAATGTGTCGAATGAACATGAGGAAGTAAACATTGTTGAACAACAACAATCTTAAGGTATTATTAATTCTTCACAGGCAGCGGAAAGAGAGATGTATATTGGTTCCAGAAGATCTCGTGCACAATTTGAAGCCATGGAAGACCTTTATAGGGGTTCAGTACAGGATATTAAGGAGGGTTGCATGATTGCAGTGCTAGCAGATGGAGATCCCAATGGCTGTCCATTTTGGGTAGCTAAAGTTATAAAGGTATTTACAGAAAATGAGGATGTTACAAGTGTTGAAGTACATTGGTATGCCACAAATACACACCCATTCAATGGTGTGTATAAGCCAAATATGGTAGTTGACAAAAAAAATGGCGGAAAAAGAAAAAGAAAGGGTACAAATATAAATCGACGTCGCACAAACATATTAAAATTGGAGCATGTTGACATACTTGTTTATGACTTCAATTTAACAAAGAGAGGAACTCTTCGCTTCAAGACAATAGAGATTCTTAAAAGGTTGTTACCAGAAGGAACAATGTTGACATGGGAGTCAGCTGAAACCAGTCGTACATCTGGAAGAATTTTGAAACCTGAAATGTTGGGCATGCATGTGGATTCAGATGGGGCACTGGTTGATGAAAGAGAAGAATATGGAACATCTTCGTCAGCATCCAGTCACTCATCTGAAGATGTGAATTCTGATGGTGTGAAAGAAAATATGAGTGATTTTGAATAATTTTTTAAGACAATTTATATAACTGATGTATGCATCGTATCTTGAAATAAAATTAATGTTTTCCACATGGTGTTAAATGAGAAGTTATGAGGCATTTTTATGTTGTTGGATTATATGTCTTAATTATGATAAATTTTATTGTTTAAAATATCTACAATGCAATATTAAATTAGAGATATAATGAATGTTTTACTCAATATACAAATAATGACTTTTGAATTCATTTAGTGATGTAATTTTTTCATAATGTCATGGTTTTTTATTTTTATAGTTGAAAAAATTTCAATTTTTTTTGTATCTAGAATGTTATGGTTGAAAACATGTTAAATTTATACTTAGGAAAGAAAAATGATATTCTACCAAAAACATTAATGTGTTTTTTCCCTCATAAACAACTTTGTTTGACACATAAAAATGTGGTTTTATTAGCGTTTTTTTAAATTTTGAAAATTGACCCTAAAAAAAAATCATCTTTCCGGTATCATCACTTTCTTTTTGAAGCTATATTTTGCATGAAAATTTCATAGTAAATTTCGTAGTCACTACCATTTTTAAAACATGTTCAAAATTGACGCCTAAAAAATAAAAACATCGTTCCAGTTTACACACTTTTCATTTTTAGCATTGTTTTTGATGTTTTTTTGGGGTTTTTTGGCCAGAGTTCGCGTTTTGAGTTTATAGTTCCTGTTTCAAAGTTTACATCGTTCCTATTCAAGCTCTCTACATGAGTGGATGCCTCCACTCGGTCTCCTCTTAGCTTCTCCAATTGTGGCTGCTCCACAATTTTTTGAGATTGCTTCCTTTCTACTTGAGTGGAATTCTCCACTCATTCTCCTCTCAGTTTCTCTAGGTGTGGTTGCTCCACAAATTCCTAAAGCTTCTTCAAAGGCTTCTTCTAGGGTTGAATGTTGAGAGGTAATTTACCCTCCCTCTCAACCACCAAGTCTCTAACCTTTTCCATGCTCCTTAAGGCTTTGCATGCATCTTGTACCTCAAGAGCATATAGGTTTTTGACCTGTGCACTGATTTGTTTCACTCGTCCCATGGGAATGTGTCTAAGGAAAACCTTTCCCTTACTAAAAACCACATCATAGAAATGGTTTTCCAATACAGTGACAGAAACAAGATTCTTCTTTAGTCCTGGAGCATACATCACATCTGGGATCCTAAGAGGGGAGCCAAACTCCCTCCAAAAGCTAAATGTACCAATCCCAATAGCTTTATACCTCCTGTCATCTCTAAAATCTATATTGTTCTTGAGGTCTTTCTCCTCAAAATCAATAAAGAGATATTTCTTCCCCGTCATATGGAATGAAGCACCCTTGTTAGGATACCACATGCCTCCCATGAAAGTTCTAGTCATGCATTCAATGTGAGTCAAATCAATTTTAAATTTTGAAGCTAGAGCTTCACCTACTACTATCTTCTCCTTCTTGCTTGCTTTTTTTGTGGGCAGTTCTTGGCATAGTGTCCATACTCGTTACAGTGAAAACAATTTACTTTTGGCAATTCCATCTTCTTTCTGCCCTCTTAACATTGGGACTTCTTTCCCTTGCCCTTCTTTGCCTTACTCACTAAGGAAAACTCCTCTTCCACTTCCTTGGAAGATATCCCATCAATGGTGTTCCATCGAAACTCCTCTTGTACCAAATCCAACCACAGTCTTTCCCAATCTGGAAACTTCTCCCTCCCATTGATAGAGTCCTGATAACTATGCCAACTCATGGGAAGTTATAGAAGAGCTAGGATCACCATATCATCCTTGGAAAAAATGATTCCAACACTTCCAATCTCATCTCAACAATGGGTGAACTTGGTCAAGTAATTTGGAATTTAGTTGACCACCTCCATCTTGGTTTTTTGAAGTTTATATTTTAGTTCCAACCTCCTATTTTCACTGATATTATGGAAAAGGTATGTCAATGCTTTCCACATAGCATACATAGTCTCCTTCCCATGAAGACTCGAGGCAATGTGGTCTCAAACTCCCTCAAGA
Source organism: Pinus taeda (assembly GCA_000404065.3). Lineage (NCBI taxonomy): Eukaryota > Viridiplantae > Streptophyta > Pinopsida > Pinales > Pinaceae > Pinus > Pinus taeda. The sequence continues at coordinate 17,986 of APFE030079006.1, read as the reverse complement.
ATTATTGGCCTCATCCTTTCCACACACTTCTTCCATATGACTAGATATTTTTCATCTGATGTTGGTGGCTTATGAATGCCTTGATCAATGAAGTCCTTCAAGCCATTATCCTCCAACATAGCCTCCATCCCATCCTTCCAGGCAATATAATTAGAGCTTCCATCCAAGGCATACTTGAGTCACAAACTATAGAACATCCTTTGCCAATCCTGAAGTATGAAATGCAAATTCAAATGTCACTTGTAACCCTAAACTCAAAACCTCGAAATCTCATCTACTATATTGTTCTCAGCTCTATTACCATGTAGAATTTTTGAGTGGATTCACAAGCTCATGCAATTTACTAAAGCATAGGATGATAATCTACTTCTACTTTCAACCAGCGGAAGCCAATAGATCGATGAAAATAATATGAATAAGAAGAAGATAATGAATGGAACATAACATAATAAGTACTGGGGAAAGCCTCAGCTAAAAACCCCCTATTATATTTATTGCATTAAATCAGAAATCCAATATGATGACACAATGCTTGTTCTCACAAGAACAATCCCACACTCAATATGATCAATCTCCCTTCTCACAAGCAAGCTCAAGCCAATATCTAGCCTCTTTTGCTATTCTCCAAGTCCTTGATTCCTTGCGATGTGGGAATCCTTCCTAAAAAATGTGCAATCGATTATGTCCTCTTCCTGATTACATGCATGATATAGTACACTATCCCTACACTCTAGTCTCAAATGGGTCTTTCTTAGAATCAACATGCATGTTTTTCTAATGAGGGAATCTTCAGTTAACTAGAGTGACACTTGTGGATGCACTAGTGCACCAACTGACTGTTAATTCTCTATTAGTTCCACAAACAATTTGGAACTAATTTAATTGAACATAACTCAGTAAATTAAGTTATCGAATTACAACTCACAACTAAATTAATTATGGATCCCTAAAACTTAGGGAAAACATATACATAACTCCTGAAAGACTTCCAACTCGAAATTCCTAAGTTAACTAAGTCAACTTAACTTAATTAAATATTACAAGCTGCTATGAGAAAATAATTATAATTATAATTCTCAATTTAATTAAAGGACAAATTAACCCGAGTTTGTACATAATACAAATGTGTTTTTGTGAATTTATGTCTATATTTTTTGTTTTGAATGGTTTGCCAGTGATTTGGATTTTTTGAAGCCATGGCTTGTTTGTCAAGTCAGCTGATGATGTGGAGAACCAGCTTTGGAAAGTGCTATCCCCATCATTTAGGCATTTATAGTGTTTTCATTTTTCAGGTATTTTGTTTGCAGTTGTCATGATGTTGAATGAGATGAAGAGGATGCCAATGCAGATTTAAGCCTCGGATTATTGGCCAAAGAAAAGCATAAGTTGGAAGAGGAACTTGGAGTGTTTCTCAAAGCAAAGTGTAAGCTAGAAGAGGAGTGTGGATTTTTGTTGAAAATGATGGAGAAGAACTTCAAGCGAGAAGCTGAGCTAAAAATGAGAGTGAGGGCTGGCTGAGTTCTAGTGACCAGTCAAGAAAACAGCCCTATGTGCAGGCCTTAATTGAAGCAGGAATTACTGTACTTAAGATTCCTGCGGTTGAAGTTTGTTGGTTCGGGATCTCATGTTCCTACAATATCAAAAAGGTATTGACCGAGACTTCCACAGGACTAAAGAACAATTTTCTTGGGGAATTGGGATTTTGGTTCACCCCAGAATCTCATCATCATCAAGTGGTATCAGAGAGGGAGAATATTTCCTACAGAAAAGAGTTTTTGGATGCGAAGAAAGAAGAGGTACAATTTTGTTGAAGATTTGTAAGCTTGTAGTTTTTTAATTTATTTTGCGAAGGTGAGAAGATTACAGCAAACCTGGAGCAGGAGTGCTCAATTGGTTCGAGAGGAGAGGACCATGAAGATGCCGAGAGGACGACTAAGCTCAGGAGAGAAGCTTGGTAGGGCATCTGGTAGTATGGAGGACTTGCTATTGCAGAGGTTTGGTTGCAACTCACATGATGGCAGTTCCATTGATGAAGTGAAACAGTGGGAAAAATTGCTAAGGAAATGCATATGACTAGGAGGTCATAAATTTGGTACCTCAGGAGTCTGATGTAGGGGCATCCGAACCCTTGATGAAAAAAAAAATTAGAGAAAGAGACACATGGATGACCACACGGACAGTCAGGCCAACCTTGAATAAGATTCGATTAATGAAGTAATTTTAGTTAAAAAAATCAGTTAAAACTGAATGCATGTGTAATAAGAACAGAAGGATTCATGAGTAAATCAAGAAGGAGAGGAGAAAAACCTATGTGTGTGAGAGATGGAAAAATGTAGTTGCTGGAGAATTTTGATTAAGGTTGAGATGCCTTAAAATTGTAACCTGAGTTTGTACATAATATAAATGTGTTTTGTGAATTTATGTCTGTATTTTTTGTTTTGAATGGTTTTCTAGTGATTTGGATTTCTTGAAGCCATGGAATGTTTGTCAAGTTAGACGATGATGTGGAGAACTAGATTTGGAAAGAGTTGTACCCATCATTTAGGCGTTTATAGTGTTTTCAATTTTTAGGTATTTTTTTTGCAGTTGTCATGATGTTGAATGAGATGAAGAGGATGCCAATGCATATTTAAGCCTCAAAATATTGGCCAAAGTAAAGCATAAGCTGGAAGAGGAACCTGGAGTGTTTCTCAAAGCAAAGCATAAGCTGGAAGAGGAGCATAGTTTTTTATTGCAAACAATGGAGAAGAAATTCAAGCAAGAAGCTGAACTGGGAATGAGAATGAGGGCCGACAGAGTTCTGGTGACCAGTCAAGAAAAGGGCCTTGCATGTAGGCTTTGATTGAAGCAGGAATTGCTGTACTTAAGATTCTTGTTGTTGAAGTTGTTGGCTCGGGTTCTCATGTTCCTGCAATATCAAAAAGGTATTGACCGAGACTTCCACAGTTGAAACAACAAAGTTTTGCATCGAAGAATGAAGGAGCGAGCCGAGTTGATAGAAACTAAGGCGGTCAAAATGTTCTCGTGGGCATTGGTATGTTATTCCAAGAAAGAACGGAAGCAGGGTGAAAATTTGGAGTAGTCTTAGCAAATGATCAAGTTGAAGCTGTGGGGTCTGTGCAGCCAGAAGAGATAAAGCGTGGAGGATTCAAATGTGGGACATGCAAGAAAGCATTCAGGTCACACTAGGCTTTGGGAGGACATCGAGCGAGCCACAAGAAAGTGAAGGGTTGTTTTTCCAGAACAATTAATATAGATGGGGTACCCGCCATAAATCTTCCCTGAAGAAGATACTGATGTTCTTGTGCCATCCAAGTTTGTCCTGGAGTGGGCCTTCCTTGTTTCAAATAAGGCAAGTGAGATCAGAGTAGCATTGCAGATAGGCTTCGTGGGCCCATAACCCACAGATCCAAGATCGAGCCCATAAAAATATTGAAAACGAAGAGAACCCAGAATTTCTTTTCATCATAATGCTTGATTCTTCTTTCAATTGATAATTAATTGTGAATTTTATCTGTCTTCTTATTACTTTTATGTTCTCTTTATCAAGCAATTATACTAATGTTCAAAGCATAAATATCAGAAAAAGACAAAGAACACCATAAATTAGGCTCCAAGCCAGGGAAAAACCCCACAAGGGAAAAATTCCAACAATCCTTCTCTTATAGAATTAGATCAAAATGAGATATCCAAAACCCAAGATCAAGACACAAAACTACTAGAAAGATCCAAGGCAACCATCCTCCAACTATCCTCCAATAAAGTCAAAGTCAATAAAAGGCAACACTTGTCAAACCCTCTAAAAATTTTATCAAATCACAGAAAATATCAGCCATACAGTAGAGGAAAAATTTCACCCTTGTAATGACCTTAAAAAATCACAAAGTTTGCATGTGTGAGCAGAACGAGGGCGTAAAACTTGTCTTCTCTCTCTCCTTTGACTTCCTTCTCTCTCCTTTGACTTGGGATGTCTTTTCTTTTTTATTAGGTGTACAAATGATGATGTTGTGATGATGAACGGATGATATTCCTTCAAGCCTAAATCTTGAAGCCAACCGAACTCACAATGTGCTCATGACGTGTAAGCAAAAAACAACCTTTGTTGATTAGATGCATACACAAAACATGAAAGTGTACAAGTTGAGTGATAACACAATGAAACAAGTCCTCTTCTTCAATGTTTATAAACCATGATTAGTAGATATAAATGAGACACTGTAAAAATTTATCATGTTGATCTAAATGTGTATAACATAGATTTATTCACTACGAATGAGAATACAAAACATTGAAAGCTTGAAATACAACCGTACAATCAATGACGAATATAAAGCACTGACAATATCAACAATCCACATATCAAATTTTTTGAGAGATGTTTTCAACGATAATCACATCAAAATTAATTTGTCAATGTGTTTTGAACTAGCATGTGTGGTTCATCGTCAAGTCAACATGAAGAATCAGATCATGGTAACCAGTTAAATAGAGAGACCGACCATTCAAACAAGTAGAAAGAAACAACTATTTTTTACCAAAAGAAATGACTATATTTAATTGGGCTTTAGCTACAAAAGTCTAGACGAGGAGTTAGGGAGCTTTTTTATTAATTAATTATAAATAGATATTTTTTTAATTAACTAAGATATTTAACTAAGTTATATATAATCTTATTTATTATAAAATACTACATTTTATAATATTATGTTTTGTTATTAAAACAGTAGTATCTATAATCAATAAGGTTATATATGACTTAGTTAAAATAATTTTTTAGTTAATTAAAATATAATATATATATATATATTATATTACCTATATAATATATATATATATATATTAATATATCTTAAAAAATTCCCTACATCCTCGTCGAGTCTTTTGTAGCTGAAGCCTAGTCAAATATAGTTTTTTCTTTTGGTAAAAAATAGTTGTTTCTTTGTAACCATTTGAATGGTTGATCTCTCTATTTAACTGGTTACGATGATTTGATTCTTCACCTTGTCCTGACGATGAACCACACTTGTTGGTTCGAAATGCATCGACAAGTTAATTTTGATGTGATTATCACCGAAAACATGTCTTCAAAATTTGATATGGATCACAGAAGCCTTAATTCAATAATACACATATCATATCACAAAGTAATAGGGACCAAAATTGATGTGTGATTTAATTTCAAATCTGAGGCAACATCTTATACATATAGAAGATTCAAACCAAGAATATTCAACCAATCATCAATCTATTGGTTTCCATCTAAATGAAGTAGTTTATATACAAATAGTTCATGTATTAATTAGTAAACCATGTGATCTATTTTCTAAATGAATGAATATGTTGTAATAAGGAATTACTAGGGGGCTCGATCAATAATTAACACTTTTATCAATTTTTATGATGAACATTTAAATTTTCAATGGAATAAAATAAATAAACTCTCTATATACAAATAGAATCATACATTTGAACATAATGATTTACGTGGAGACCCTCATGAGAGAAAAAACACCAAATATTTTTTTATATTATGATGATAATCAAGGCACCAACTCTAATTACATCATATGTTTGTGAGAAACCACTCATAGGAGGCCCCAACCCCCTTTAAATCAACAATCCATAACTTTCCTAGAGGCACCAACCTCTTGCAATTGTAGGCCCCTAACTTGTTATAACTCTATTTTCCACTCCATTATTGTGAGATAAACAAAGTCCAACTTACCTCAATTGGTGGATAGAATGCATCCCATTCGACCTTTTATTTTACCTATGTGATATTTGTTCCATGTTGAAACGGTGTAATTAAATAAATGAGTTATTTCTCATAATTATTTTGTCATAGTTTTATAATTATGAGATAATAACTATTTCTGAATTGAGATAATTGAGAAAAAACTCATAATTGTGAAAAAGGTTTCTAGAGTTTGTCATTCCCAAGGACATCAACTTGACCCACTTGTGTATGAGTTGGCTAGGGGTCCATTATTGTAGAAGTTTCATAAATTCTCAAGCCCCTAGGTATTTGGATACATTCTCTTGGAAGATATAATGAACCTATATAATCTCACCAAGAGGAAAGCAGGGTGTCTTCTAAGGATTTAATATTTTTCTTATATATAATATTTTAGGCAACTATTCTGTTTTGAAAATTCATACGTATAGAATGTAGGTGAATATTCAATTAGAAACATGTAATATACTATTAAAATTGGTAAATATTTAGTGAATATCATCCATTTAATCATATATATGTTAAAAATAGACATTTTTTAAACAAAATTGGCGAATAATTTTTTTCAGAAAATGTCCACAAAATAGCCTGTTTGCGAAATTTCACCCCTAAAATTTTCCCTAGAAGAAAGTGGGCTAGTGGGACTATCCATGTTATAGTGCAAGAACTCTGCTGTATTGGGAGGAGGATACCATGCTTAAATATTGAGGAGAGGATCTCATTTGTTGATGCCATACATTTTGTATCTATTTTATGATTAATAGAAGTGAATGTTCCCTCCTATCAGATCTGATTGTATAATTTCTTATTCGTGTTTAATTTTATTGGTTTAAGTTGTCAGTCCTCTATGGTAGGCCATTTTTGCTCATTGTTTGGTGGTGATTATGTGCAGGTCTTGGATCTATTGTAGGGGACAATATCTCTAGGACAAAGTGCGAGGTCTCTACATCAGCCCCAACATCCGCCATTAATTTGTGAGTATTTCAGGTGCTCAACTAAAATCCTAGATAGGACATCTATGCATGAATGATAGATTTGATTGATCTAGATTGGAATCCAATCATTTTTTCACTTCTTTCCATGTACTACTGTGTTGTTTGGTAAGTTTTTCAAGGTTGATACTATGAAGAAATAACTCCTAGTGGTTATTTGTAAATTGCCATAACAAAATTGATGACTCCAAAGTGGAGTTTGCCCTATTTGTATTTTGAACTCTTCTCTTTTGCTTTGCATCTAGTTTTTTTGGTCTTCCATTGAGTTCTCTATGGTTGTATGCATTTGTTTGGATCTCCATTAGTTCTATTTTCTTCTAATCTAAGTATATCTTCGATTTGAATTCTTGTTTCTTCTTTTTATATGAGAGAACAATAGATCATGGGTTTAAAATCAAATTATGGAATCTTTTGTATATAATGTTATTGAATTAACCACAAATATGAATTTCTCTCAGAATTTCATCTAAAAAAAATAAAAATAAAATATCTCTAAAAACAGACTCTCGGTGAGAATGTTATAGTCAATTGAAGATTAGTTAGTTGAATTTTATTCCTTAAATGCATTGACATAACGGGTTATAGAGTGGCTAAAGCTTTAGAGTTGTGTTGAAGCCCCAAAAATCGGGTCGACAACAAGGGGGATACCCACCCGGTCCGGACCTTGGTTGGCAGCTCCTTATCCGTTTGGTATAGCGGGTCCGACTGGGGATAACGGGACCAGTTTCACGATCTGAGCGTGTGTGTGTGTGTAGAGTTGAATAATGCTGATCTAAGAGTACTTTAAAGCTAATTTAATTTAGATTCTTAAACTAACTCTATGCTATTTTAATCTAATGAGAAACAACACATCTAATCTACGCTAACCCGGGATGTATATCTTCTATTATGCGATCTAAAGAGATTTCAAACAATAACTGGTAATAAAGATCATTCAGATATCATAAGAATAGAAATCAATTAAGATAAACCACTTTGCATAAGAAGTTAGGCAAAACAATTGTGAACAACATATCGCATAATAAGTTATTCATATATCAGACATAAATAAATGGCTCCACCATGCAGAAGTGCCAAATGGTAACTCACATATTCATGCAATAACATATAAACAACTGAAAACTGTATATCACTTTAAGAATATAAACAGAAACGGTCAAGAGATAAAAGTACCATTTATGATTGGTTCCACTCATAAGCTTCAAGCAACAATGATTTATCTCTCCTTGCTCTAACATCTACTAAGAGTACAGAAGTGCAACATCAATAGTGTTAGCTCCTGCTGCAGCAGGTATTCATTTTTCATGATTGGCATTTCACAGGCCAAATATGTCGTAATTTGCTTGCTGCAGTGCTCCATATTTTCTCAAACAGTCTCCACATGAAGAAGGCTACTTCAAGTTCATTCAATTGCCTTCAAATTTTGTAAAGTTATCCCGGTATCGCTAATTTTAGTTAAAGGGAGGTCCAAACAGTTTAATATTGGTCTCCCTAGGTTTAAATTTCATGTTTTAGAATATAGAGATTGTAGATCTGTCCAAACAGTTTAATCTTGGCAGATCCTTAGATAGGTAGAGAAACAGACGAGCCCAACAGCTTAATCTGGGCTCCGGAAGAAATAAGGGTAGTACGTAGATAGGAAAGCATCAAAAGAAAAAAGTATGACGGGTTTGCAAGTCTAAGTGCACCCCCAAACAAAAGAAGAAAAAATGCTAGGCAAGTAGGCTGGGTAGGTAGTTCTGAGGCTGTTGAATTGCTGACCAGTTCCAGGTTTCCAGGTATCATATCATGCAGAACATAATCAGCAAAGATTTGTAAGCAAAAAGGCTCAAATGAGGTATAACTGACTCCCCTTCTCTGTTTTCCCCAATCATTAACTAATTTCCCCAAAAGAGGTCAAGATCTGCTTGACACCTCTTAAGTTCCATCATCTTCATAACTCCAGCTTGAGTAAAGATCTGCTTTACTCAAAGTTGTTCCATATTTTCTCCCGAAGTATGGTCCTACCCCCTTGTGACAGCCTAAGCTCTCCCGAACTTAGCGCTTTCTTACCATCTCCATATTAACCACTAACATTATTATTTAGCTCCCTATTCTTCCCGTCCCCTTACTAATATTAAGTAAAATCCCCCTATGTAATATTCCTCCCCCTGGTTGAAAAATAACCATAACAACTCCCGGGAATTGTTCAGTTTATCAGAAACTAAGCAGGAACCCTGACCTCCAAAACCACCTCCCAGATACGATGGACTCCTTCCAAAGTATAAAATTCCCCCGAGGTAGTCAGAACCCTTCCGAAACCTCAAAAGCCCTTCACACCCACTTACTTACCTTTTCTCCTCAAAATCGTTTTCGCGTCGCAACCTCGCACTCTCATATTCATGAAAAACATCGCCCATCCATCCCTCGCCGATGCGATATTGCGATATCGGCGATCGGCGATCACAAACATCGAGTGTCCAATCCATTCACCTCTCCGTCTCTGCCGATGCGATATCGCGATATCGCATATCGGCAGTTGCAAGCGCCAAATATCCAACCCAATTATCCCCCTCGTTCCCCGCCGACGTGATATCGTGATATCGCATCGGAGTCTCTTCACCACAGTACATCCAATATCTCACCACGTCGCGCTGTACCAGGGACCCACAGTTGACGTCATCCACTGTACAGCCGATGCCATGCTTACGTCAGCGGCTAGAAAAGCTGAAAAAGCTTTGCGCAGGGAGAAAAATTGCACTTCGGAGCTCCAGATCAAGAAATGGAGGCAGTTTCCGATGCGCGAATAGCACGAAATCGCGCATCGCTACGGGAAATAGGCCATTTCAAGGAATCTTCAGGGAATCTTCTGATTTCCGAGCCCAATGCGCGCCGAAAGAGCCCGAAAATCGCCCAATCGTGCTAAAGGATCCGGTTTGAAGACAGCAGCAAATCAGTCACAGAGTTTAAAGTGTATCAGATCAAATCAGCAGGCATCAAGCGTGTCAAAGAGTATCAGTCGACGGCGGAAACCATCAATGTAGCGGCAAAGTGTATCAGAGAATATCTTGAGCAGCGGCCCAAAGCAAGAGAAAATTGAATATCTTCCAGCAGATTCATAGAAGGAGAGCGAAACTACTTGAAACTCTCAAATCATAATTATTGCACATTCAATTCGCACCAAAGCCGAACTGCAGCCCGGAAGCACATTCACTCCAGCAGCACCGCATCTGGTCCCCAAGGGCCACCTCGTCACCTGTTCCGATCCAGCTGCCCCCAGCGCAGCCAAAAAGATTTACTTGCATTTAATTCCAGCAACATTTATATTTTTGAAGAGTTCTAAGCAGACCTATCAAGGTCACTTGTAATGATGTCTTTCCGATATTTTTTTATAAATACCACCCTAATCAATGTTGTGAGGGGTTGGTTGGTTGGTAGTAGTTGTTGGTCAGTCTTCTTTCTAGCATTTTCTCTGAGCAAAGACTTGCACTGTAACTGTCATATTTTTCCATAATCAAAGACTGCTGAAAGCATGGATTGCGAAACAACTTGATGTTTTCTCTTGGCCAAGGAATGATCACGGAATTCCTGTGTCTCTGCATGATCCAATAAGTGTTTTTCTCCCTTGTTTATTTTATTTTTTTATCACCTTTTCGCCTTTCTAAATTGCAGGAAAAAAGAATAGCTTAAGATTTGTTTCATTACACCTTAAGTTCAATTTCTGCATTTTTCAATGTTTTCGTCAGAAACAGTTATGAGCTTGTATTCTTAAATGATCTGGTTTACCCCGTTTCTTTCACATATGAGTGCATGTCTTAGGAATTCTTAATTGCTCCAGGATCCCATTCATCCACTTCTCCTCTTTGTCAGCATGATGAAATGATTCTCTTTTGCCTTTCATCCCTGATGTTCATTCCGTACTTTCAACAGGCCGAGTATTGTATCCTTTGTGGCTATCCCACTCTGTATCCCTTTGTGACCAAGAAAACGCTCGCATGCCTCAATCTGTGACTCCATGCCCAATGGTTCGAAACTTATAACACCTTACTGTGCCTCTTTGTTCGAGAATCCTACCTTCTTTCCAACCACAGTCAACATTCCCTTGAAGTCAGAAAGCTAGATTAAAATCATCAACTAAGGTTGAATCTAAAGGAGAGAGCCCTCTCCGATTGCAGGTGGGCTAGAACCTGCAATCAGAAGATTGGTTTGTGGTTACCTCAGCCGTATCCCTACTAGGAGCCATAGGGACAACCTGAGTGATAACATAATTGCGACTCCACTGGGGACCTCCTCAGATAAATCAGTGCAACCAGTCTGCATCCTCACAGAGGAAGAAACCGAATTTTAATCGGCCGACCTGTGTGGTTGCATATTTTGAGAAATCTTCCAAAGATATATTAGAAGCTGGCTCCTAGGAAACTGACACGTAATACACGATCAAATCCTAATCCAAATAACCCGCCCGCCGTTGGAAATCCTAATCTAATTCCGAAGATCGTCAGGGAACAAAAACAAAAAGATTGCCAGACCCCTGTTAGTCCTGAAGTAGTTCAGCCAATTGTTGTACCAACCCCTGTCAAAGTTCTAGTCCGATCTACCCCGAATTCCTCTGGCTCATCGCCCCCTTCTCTAAGTAGCTCTTCCACACCTCAACCCCATATCCATACCCCATCAGTTACTCCCTCTTCCCTGGTTATTCCTATAGTCCCCCTCGCTTTAGGTGTTCCGCTCATCCCCATCATCATGGCCAGATATGCACCATTACAATTACCTGCTAATCCCGGGGAAATGCCTCAGGACTATCAATCGAAAATCACTTACTTTGATGGCACAACCTCTTGCACCGCCATACAACATACAAAGAAAATGCAGGATTATTTCGAGAGTTATGAGATAGAAGATGATAGCGTAAGAATGAAGATCTTTGTTCAAAGTCTAACCGGTGATGTCAGAACCTGGTTTAGGGCACTTCCACCTAATTCAATACTAAATCCGGAAGCCTTATACGAAACCTTCATTAACAGATGGGAGAAAAGGAAGGACCCCCTGCACATACTATCCGAATATGAATCCATCAAGAGAGGACCTGGGGAAGCTGTCCTGGATTACTGTGCCAGATTTAACACTGTTTACAACGCGATACCACCAAATTTAAGACCTCCACCCGACCTTGCTTTATACAAATTTCCGGATGGCTTTGATGCCGAGATGGCGTATCAATTAAGGGAAAGAGCCCCTCAAAGCCTCGCAGAAATGCAAGATGCCGCAGTAAGCGTAGAAGCAAACCTAATCGCCAAAAGAAATAGAACCAGATCCGAGAGAAAGACCACTTTCAAAGAAGAACCCTCCTCTTACGAGCAGAAACTCGATGCAGTCATCAGTTCCATGAACAGAATGGGAGATAGACTAGACAATGTGGAGAGAAAAAATTCATGGGAAAATCAACAGCCCAACATCGTGAGGAACCCAAACTTCAGAAAAACCCAAAATTTGAACATAGGTAGGGCCAGTCAAGATCACGACATCAGACCTCCTTTCCAAGAGAACTTTGCTGAGGCATCTACATCTGCTGATCCCACGGACGGGACCCTAATGAACCTGGTTGATTCAGAAAATGGACAACAATCCTCCTTCATGGAAGAAAACCCACCATACCTTAATATAGAACAATTCCGCACTAAATCGGGAGAGTCCTTTGACTTTAAACAAGGGTATGACACTGCCATATATGAGGTACATAAGCAATACAAACTAAGAACACGGACTGTCGATGTGTCTCTGCCCAGCAAGGCAAAGGAGGGAAAACAGCCCAACAAGGCTAAAGGGAAAAGCACCAACGGTCATACACTTGACAACCATGTCCCAAATTCTCAACAAGTTATTGTGGAAGATGTAACAGAAACACATGGTTCTATGGAACAGCCGCTACACTCTTCCCACCCTGAAAAAGACCTGGAGAGCGTTCCTGAAAATATTCCCAGAACGGAGATACCACGGACAGTCATACATAGTGATACGGACGTTCCAAAGGGAAATACAGAAAATACGCCGGAGAAAGAAAAACTCACCAGTGTCAATACCTGGAACCCAGCAGAAAAACCATTTAGCCTAGAAACCAAAATCAGAAAGCTTAAAATCTCCATCCCCCTCTCAGAACTGGCTAAGCATGTTGTGTATAAACAACAAATTCAAAAATCGCTCCAATTGCCTGAAATTAGGGATGATGTAAATATTCTAGATGACACCCCTGAACTACTGTTTGGGCCAGAGGTGGATGGAAAAATAGCATTCGGACCTGTTCCGCCTTTCTATATAAGCATGTACATACACGATAAGATACTGCACAATGCTATGTTTGATTCAGGTGCCTCACACAACCTCATGCCCAAAGCTGTAATGGAAAAGTTAAACCTCGATGTCACCCGACCCTATAAAGATCTGTATTCGTTCGATTCAAGTCAGGTCAAATGCCTAGGCTTAATCAAATATCTTTGCGTATCCCTAGTCCAATTCCCGAACAAAACAATCTTAATGGACATAGTAGTTGTTGACATCCCCACAAAGTATGGCATGCTGCTATACAGATCATGGGGAGCAAAATTGCAAGGATCCCTTCAACTTGACCTCTCTTATGCCACTATATCCGTCTTTGGGCAACCAAAGAGACTTTATAGGGAAACACTAATGAAATATGTGGTGAGTAGTGAGGAGAAACCCCAAAATTTTTCGATATACTCGATCCATTCTGATATGGATTCTTTTATTTTGTTTAACGATAATACAAGTCTTCCAAATCCTGATAAACCGCTAGCCCTAGAACAAGAAACCAATGCTAGTGAGAGGCCAGTTGCCAATTCGCTTGAAATTGTCTCAACAGCCCAAGAAACCAGCACGGGACAGGAAGAAAACCCGAAACAGAAGTCACCAGTTCATCTACTCTACATGCCCCTCAAATCCCCAATACACGCCTTGGACCAGAGGTCTCATGGTATTTAGAATTTGATGGTGCAGTCAACAAGTTAGGAGCAGGGGCTGGAGTGTGGATTTTCAAAACTCACGAGAATCATGCACAAGGCCACACCTATAGACTCAATTTTAGATGTACAAACAACATAGCAGAGTACGAAGCCCTTCTCTTAGGTCTCAAGCTGCTTAAAACCTTGGGAGCTACCACAATTTCCATCCTAGGTGATTCGGACCTCATTATACAACAGATAAAGGGCAACTTTGTCGCTAATGACAGTAGAATGAGAGCTTACAGAGCCGCTGCCGGTGAATTGCTTAGCACCTTCAGTGATTTTGAGTTGACCAAAATCGCACGAGAACATAATATTCATGCTCATAGCCTAGCTACCTTCGCTAGCACCTGTAGGTTTCCCTTTGGACCAAGTCACCGCTTCACTGCAGAAGTAAAACATAGACTGTCAATTCCTAACAATGTCGAGAATTGGCAGGTATTCCAAGATAATGTCCAGATTAACAAATTTTTGACTCTGGAAGGTGAATTCTCTAGCACCAACATTGACATGGACGGTACACCAGAAACACAGCAACTAGCAGAAGAAGATCGCATGACCTTAACAGCCCCCATAGTTGAACAGATACTCAGCCCAACTATTTTTGACAGCATAAACATAAAGCAACTGAAACAGGCTTACCCACCTAAGGCAGCCGAGGCAGAAGAAGAATGCATGGACCTAAAAGGAAATGTTTTGCCTGCTGGCCTGACCCCATTGGAAGACATGTTTGATAGCAACGATGTGGCTAGAAAACCAAAAATGGAACCTTTGGATGCTGCCATAGAAGAATACAACATAGGAACAGCAGAACATCCCAAGATGATTAAACTCTCTAAAAACCTGCCTCCTGACCAAAAGCCCAAATATGTGGATCTGTTCAAAGAATTCCAAGACGTATTTTCCTGGAGTTATGAGGACTTGAAGTCCTATGACACTTCAGTAATCCAACATACCATTCCCCTAAGGCCGAACCAGAAACCGTTCAAACAAAAACTTAGAAGAATCAACCCCATGCTTCTCCCTATGATTGAAAAAGAAATAAAAAGAATGTTTGAAGCAGGGATCATTGCGCCTATCAAATTCTCGGAATGGGTATCTAACTTAGTACCTACCAGGAAGAAAACAGGAGAGATAAGACTGTGTGTAGACTTGAGAAATCTAAACCAAGTCTCCCTAAAAGACCACTACCCGTTACCTAAAATGGATCACATCTTGCAAAGAGTGGTGGGTTATTCTAGGATCTCTCTACTTGACGGATTCTCAGGATTTAACCAAATTCTCGTTCACCCAGACGATCAGGAGAAAACAGCTTTTACTACACCCTGGGGAACGTTCAAATACGTTAAAATGCCTTTTGGGCTGAAAAACGCCGGCGCCACCTTTCAGAGGGCAATGGATATTGCGTTCGCTAAGGAGATACATGATTTCCTTGTGGTTTACTTGGATGACCTGACCCCATTTTCCAAATCTGACTCGCAATACCTTAAGCACTTAAAGCAAATTTTTATCACATGTAGGAAATTCGGTATTTCCTTGAACCCAAAGAAGTCCCTGTTCGCCCTGGAGGAAGGCAGGTTATTAGGGCATATAATATCAAAAGATGGGATCAGAATCGACCCAGAAAGAATTCAGGCTATCCTCCAAATCCCTTACCCGAGAAACACGAAAGAGCTACAAGGATTCCTTGGAAAAATCAACTTCCTGAGAAGATTTATCCCCAATCTAGCTGAGTTAATTAGGCTATTGAGCAACATGCTAAAAAAGGACGCTAAGGTGAGATGGTCCCTTGAGGCCAAGCAAGCTTTCGAGAGTATAAAAACGGCCTTGACTCAAACACCTGTCCTTACCAGTCCTCAATTTGACAGAGACTTTATCATTTTTTCTTTCGCATCAGAACATACCATAGCCGCAGTCCTTCTGCAGAAAGATGATCAGGGCAATGAGAAACCAATAGCTTTCTTCAGCCGAGCTTTGAGAGACGCGCCCCTAAAATTTCATATCATGGAAAAGCAAGCTTATGCCCTGGTCAAAGCCATTAAAGACTTCAGGATTTACATCCTCTACTCTCATGTGATCGCATATGTCCCCAATGCTGTTGTAAAGGATATATTAACCCAAGAAGGATTGGAAGGCAGAAGAGGCAAATGGATTGCTAGCATCCTTGAGTACGATATTGAGATAAAGCCCACCAAGCTCGTAAAAGGACAAGGGCTAGCCAAGCTAATGGCCGAAACAAATTTCCAAGCACTTGACATTAATTAGCTGGACGATGAAGCGGAGCTGGCGACTCCACAGATCAGTGATACCTTCACACAGTCCCCTTGGTACTCTGATATTTGCTTTGTATTGTTAAACCTGTGTGCTCCCCCAGGATTGTCCAGAAAAAAAATAAAAATTTTAAGAATGAAATCATCAAACTTCTGCGTCATAGATGGTGCCTTATTTTGGAAAAATTATGAAGGCATTTTGCTTAAATGTTTAACTAAGGATGAAACTAACAGCGTCATGAGAGAATTTCATGCAGGTGATTGCGGAGGCCACTTATATTGGAAATCCACGGCAGACAAGATTTTGCGAGCCGGTTATTACTGGCCCTCTTTGTTCACAGATGTGAAAACATTTACTGCCTCATGCCACAAATGCCAAATCTTTGAAGGAAAAAGAAAACTATTGCCTCTGCCCCTAAAGCCCATTTCAATTGAAAAGCCTTTTCAACAATGGGGTCTTGACTTTGTTGGAGAAATTCATCCCTCCTCCTCAGGCCAACACAAATGGATTTTGACAGCCACCGACTATTTCACCAAATGGATTGAAGCCATCCTGTGTAGGCAAGCCAATGACTCCACCATCATCCAATTTCTTGAGAACAACATCCTGTCCAGATTTGGCTGCCCGGAGAAAATCATTACCGACAACGCGGCTGCTTTCAAATCTAATAAAATCATTAACTTTTGCCACAAATACCACATTACCTTAGGTCACTCCACGACTTATTACCCGCAAGGAAATGGCCTGGCTGAGTCCTCCAATAAGAGCCTCATTAATATCATAAAGAAGATGCTAGAAGAGAACAAAAAGAACTGGCACAAAAAGCTCACCAGCGCCCTATGGGCAGACCGAATGACCACCAAAAAATCCATCGGGTTGAGCCCCTATGAACTTGTGTATGGCATGGAGGCCAGGTTTCCTTCATCTCTGGGTATACCAACTATCAAACTGTTGCAAGAAATTCAGGCTGAGCCAAATGACATGCAGAGAAGAATTAATCAGACCATTCACCTTCAGCAAACCAGAGAAGAAGTTTTCAACAGAGCTCAAACTCTACAAGAAAAACTCAAGAAAATGTTCGACAAGAGAACCAAAGCAGAGGATTTCTGGGTAGACAGCAAAGTCCTAAGATGGGATGCAATAAGGGAAGACAAGGGCAAACACGCTAAATTTGATTTTCTGTGGAAAGGTCCGTACATTATCAGCGCTGTGCAAGGCAATAACACCTACTTTCTCAAACCTCTTGATAACAGCACAACGGAAGAAGGCCCGATCAATGGCCGGATGTTGAAACACTACAATGATCCTCCTGCTTGAAAGAGCAGTTGGTAGTTGGTTTGTACATATTTGTAAGTATCAGTTTGACTTTTTATAGTTTATAATACCGGGAGCACGCGGAAGAAAGCAGGCGATGCTTCCCAGTTTTGCAGAAGACAACAAGAAACTAAAAAAAAACCAAGGCGTTCTGGCCTGCTGTTCTTGACTTCTCACAAGGAGAAGCCATCCCCGAGTGGAGCCACTGTTAGATCCTGCTGCAGCAGGTATTCATTTTTTATGATTGGCATTTCACAGGCCAAATTTGTCGTACTTTGCTTGCTGCTATGCTCCATATTTTCTCAAACAGTCTCCAAATGAAGAAGGCTTTTTCAAGTTCATTCAATTGCCTTCAAATTTTGTAAAGTCATCCCGGTATTGCTACTTTTAGTTAAAGGGAGATCCAAACAGTTTAATCTTGGTCTCCCTAGGTTTAAATTTCATGTTTTAGAATATAGAGATTGTAAATCTGTCCAAACAGTTTAATCTTGGCAGATTCTTAGATAGGTAGAGAAACAGAAGAGCCCAACAGCTTAATCTAGGCTGCGGAAGAAATAAGGGTAGTATGTAGATAGGTAAGCATCAAAAGAAAAATGTATGACGGGATTGCAAGTCTAAGTGCACCCCCAAACAAAAGAAGAAAAAATGCTAGGCAAGTAGGCTGGGTAGGTAGTTCTGAG
>APFE030078992.1:0-15904 GCA_000404065.3 Pinus taeda | reverse complement strand
ACCATCTCAGAGCTGCCCCTTTCAAAGTAGAGGGGAACAGCTTGAGTTTTTGGGGGTCAGTGGTGTAATCGTACCCCCTGCATAACACATTATACTCGAATAAGAATGCATCAGGGTCCTCTGATGTGAGGCCATGAAATGTTGGGATGTGTTGGAGCGGAATTGCCTTCATCGGTGCATTCACCGTAAAGTCTACTATAGGGTACTGTAAGGTAGTGGTTTGGGTATTTGGTTGATTTTGCGCCATGGGATCAAATACGTGCCAATATCCTTCCGGGATTTCTAGGAGGGTGTTCCTAGGTTGAGGAGGAACAGACTTGGCAGGGGTTGGTTTAACGACACTTCCCTTATCTAAAATTTCTACAACTGGAATTTCTGTTTGAGGGAATGGAGTGCCCTCAATATCAATTCTAGCTGCACTCTCCTTATCTGGACTGTTTAACAGTGGAATTACCCTAGAAGGAGACCCTGGTTCTTTTATTTCCCCTGTTTCCCCTTCTCCTTCACAAAGGTTACTTAGGTTCCCTTCTCGTAGCTTTTCTGTCACAGAATTTTCAATTTCATTAGTCTGGCTGTGGATCTCAGCAAAGGCTCCAGATGGTGATGTTGTAGCCTGAAGGGAACTGGTAGGCTGTTTAAAATTATCTCTTTTAAAACCTACCGATGGCTGAGATTCGGTCTTCTTATAGATTTCGTCTATAAAGGTTGTTCTACCAAGGGTCACCGGCCCTTTGGTTTTAGCTGGAGGTTTGATATTCTTTTCTATCTCTTTCTTCTTAGTCATACACTCTAGAAAAACTATCAAATCCTATCGACCAGCAATTCTGCTGAGAGGGCGGACGGTGGAGCAGGGCTTTTACGTGCTCCGTACGTAGGTTCTTACCTTCCGTTTTTAAAATCCAACTCCCTCTTAGTAGACTTGCGCACTACTTATAAAGGACAAATGGCTATTACCCTTTCCCCGGCAACGGCGCCAAAATGTAGGGCTATAACTAGGGTCTCTCACACCACTAATTATTCCACATTATTAAGTCAATCCGGGATCGTTTGTTCTTTCAAAGAGTAACTCAATCCGAGGCTGTTTTGCCCAAGTAATGCTTGGTAGTATAGTGCTCTAATGAATTGAAAGGAAACAGATACTAAACTATAACTGAATCAACTCAAGGAGAAAATCACACAAATCAATCTGATCAGTCAAGGGTACGGAACCAATAACCCTTCCATTTAGAAACTGATAAAGAAGAAAACCAAAGCAGAGGCTTATGGATCTGGGAGTCGGGCAGCGTCTTGCTGGCTCACAACAGTCTTAAGCCTGCTATCACTCGAAAGTAACAAAAGCGAATAAGCGAAAGTAAATGGAACATCAATTATGAAATGGAACAGCAGGAATCAAATGGAACAGCATAGGTAAATGGAACAGCATAAGTAAATGGAACAGCAATAATCAAAACAGCATAAATAAATGGAACAGCAAACAGGAAACGTCAATCATATGGAACAGCTAACTCAATTGGAACAGCAACCTTAAACAGATGCACACATTCTAAGCTATTACAACAATCTGAGAGTAATGTATGACGTGACTATTTCTGAACAGAGTAATATTGTCTTCAAATCTCGTGAACACGTATTCTATATGAATCCAACGATGATACCAGTCATACCAATACTGGGATGCAAGTCAGAGAAATTCACTTTAGATAATACAGAGACATGAATGAAGAAACTTATTCAGATTCAGAAATTAACTGAAGAGCATAGTCTATCATGTAAAGAGTATATCAGATTGCTGGAACAAAGGAAATAATCAAACCACACTAATCACCGTATGATACAACAGCGAGTGACCGTTGGAGCTGGGCCCTTGGCTACCAATGGTACACCGCCTAAAGTTACTTCAGATGCAGAGGCAAAGTGAACACAAAGTTCTTTATATTGATTGCATTAACAAAGATACACAAGATCAAGTCTCAGCAAAACTTAATGCTCAGAGTTGTTCCAAACCGTGTAATGACAATATATTTGATCCTCCTCCGCTCAATGGCGTGGTATCTTTATATAACAGAAATGAAGGAGATATCTAGATACAAAAGATAAGCTAAAGCAGCGATCCCTTAGGATCAGAGATCCTGAGGGATTCGCTAATCGTTCAGTTCTTCTCATTCCTTTCTTACGTTCTCCGTCTTGGCGTCCACGTTCTTTTCCCTGGATCATTCGGCTCTAATTTTACTTGATCGCGTCCGCATCCGGTTTCCTAGCGAGGGGACAGCAGTTGCTTTCCTTTTGCTTCCTGTTTCTGCTTGATGATCCCCTGTTTCCGCATCCTTCTGCATAGAAAACATCGATTATTGGTGATTGTGCTTCGTTTGTCCATTTTCACACAATTTATCAAAATCCTTTTATTCTTTAGACTTTAAATGCAGAAAAGGTTAGGAAACTTATTAGAAAACCACTAGATTACTATTCAAAAAGCATACCTTTCAAACGCTCCACAAGGGGTACTAGGAGATTATTTATAGTATATAGGAAAGTGTTTTCTCCATAGGATGTGGAAGGGGCCTTGCCTTCTTCATCAGCTTATAGGCAAATGATAGCTCCACAAGATGTGGAAGGGGCTTTTCCTTCTTCATCGACACAATAGGTACAGGTGTAGCAGTTAAAAAAAGGAAAGGAAATTGTGCAGGAGGAATACCCTAATGATGAGGAGGAAAGAGACTTTGACTTGAGTGAGCATGATGAGCTAGAGCAGCGTTATACTCGTCATGGGGTTGAAATCATTAACTTAGAGAATCAGGATGAAGAAACCATCAAAGACATTATCATACAAGAAAGGGAAGCTCAATTTCAAGCTTTGGCGGACAATTTGGGGAGAGCCAAATATGTCATTACATACTTGGAGCAAGAAAACAAGCGATTGAGTGACAAACAAGTCCTCGTGGAGCTAGAAATTATCAAGTTGAAAAGGCAAAGTGGCAAAGAGACACAAGTCACATTGACTCCTATTATTAGGAGATTGAAAATGATAGGGATAATTAGCTTGAGAGAGTCAACTTGTACCTCGAGAAGTTGCTAATCAAATGCTCAGACACATGGCCTATCATTATAGGACTCAAAACAAGATTTGCAATATGAGGGTAAAGATAATGAAAACTAGGCTAAGGTGGGCCTTGAAAGGAAAGAAAGAGGAGGATAGACTTAGAATGCTTGTTGAAGCCTCCTTGGCTCATCAAAGCACATGATTATTGTGCTTCATACCAATTTTGGACAAGTTTTAAATAAATCTTGTCATTTGGAATTTTGAATTTCATTACACAAAAAAACTGCCTAAAAAAAGCAGGAGCACCCATTGAAGAAATGGTTTGCATTTTTTGATTCATAGCAGTGAGGCCATGCACTCTAGAAAGTTTCAAAAGTTTTGGGGTAGAACTGGTCCACCAAAAGGTCCAAAAACACCCTAAAAATGACCTTTCTACCACTTTTTGGACACACAGAAGTAGCCTTGGGAGAATCAAGTTGTGAGGGGTCAAATGAGCTCCAAATGTAGAAAATCTAGCTATTATGGAAGATAGACTTGATGACCTTTCCAATGAGATATCGTGGTCTCAATTTGTATGCCGAAAAGGTCTCCACAAGGGACCTAAAAGTGTCGTTGTGCTTTTGCCTAGTGGCATTGCGCTTTTCACAGTTTTGCTCAGGGTTGCTATTTTTCCAGTTTTTTACTGTAATCATGGATTCTCTCTCATGGTGGATGATTTACCATTGTAAATGATGATTTGGCATGTAATTATGATAGATAAATAGTAAAATAATGTAGATCACTGCTTAGGAGTTAGTTTGAGCCCAAATGAATCAGTTTCTAACTTTTAGAGGCAAGTTGTTGAGATGCCTATATTCTTGTTTTCTTGTTCAGTGTTGGTTAGATTAGCTCCTCATCTTGGGGATTCAACCCCTGAGGATGGGAGGAGGTTGAATACTTGCCTATATCTTCTTCTTCTTTCTCTTTGTTGAAAGTTGGACTCACTTGGATGCTCATAGCTTGATTGCACATCATTATAAGAATTTTGTCAAGGAGATTAATAAGAATTGCAGCTATTTTTATGGGATCCCTGTGGTATAGATTTTTAGTACAGTTTCTTCTTCTGTGACTATTTTCAAGTTTAATAGGTATAATTCATTGCACCAGTGCTTTGCCTTGGGAAACCATTGACCATTTCATGTTTTCTGTAGTCTAGGAAGGATCCATGATTGTCACATGCCCTTCTTAGCTCCTCATAAGTCTTAAACACCTCATCCCATCAACCCTAAAGTGTTAAAGCCTATGCCTACCTTTCCCCATAGAACACCCTGCATTTCTGACCTAATTTCCGAGACTTAAACTGCCGAGCTTCTAATGATCCAGCAAAACACCTACAAAATTTAACCAAAAACTTCGATCTACTATACCTAGCCTAAAATCCTTTACCTGATCTAGTCATCTTGACTGAGATCCTTACGGAGAGAGCCCTCTCCCGACCTAGTAGGGCTAGCTACTTGGCTAAGCTTGGTTTGTGGTTACCCTGGCATTACCTACCTTCAGCCTGAGGTTAGTCTAGGTGATAACAAGACCATTACCCAGTGTTCACAAATTACCTCGTGGGAAGAGGACCGATGCCATTAAGGCTAGAAGCACAAGCAATACGTAGTGCGGTGCCTGCTTTGTGCTACATGATTTGTCAAATAGGAGGGAAACACATTACAAAAAACTGCCATTTGTTACAGAAGTATACACAAAATTAGCAACAATTGTTTTGTAACTTTTGTAGGTCAGGGGGACACGATCAGTGCACTTGAAGAAGCTATGAGTTAATGATGGATAGAACTCCCACCTACAGAGGCCAGGCTAAAACATAACCCCTAGACGAGAATGCAGGAGTGGTGTGAATAAGATTTCAAGGGCGCGGACAAGGCTGAGGTGGAGGAGGACCTAGAAGAGGTTGCAGAGAGCTGATATGCTATAATTGCAGATGACCAGGACATTATGAACGAAATTGTACGAACCCAGCATGTCCACCATGTCTGTATTGTTCCTTTTTTTATCGTGAGAGGGAATATTTTCCTATGCTGATAGCTAGGATATGCATTAAAGGAGCGCTACCGCATCCCCCGACTTAGAACCTATAGATGATGAGGTCTGAGCCACGCAAGAAAGTTCCAAATGCGAACATTGTGCTCCGAAGTGGAATCATGATGGAAGATGATCAAGGCAAATAGCTCGAAGATAGTACTTGGGTTCGCAAAGCTCTAGCGAAAGAACCGGAGTTTGATTTGGAGCGCGCTCGAGAAATCTTTATGGAAGCTAAGAAGAGCTTCATTGATGCCTCCACCTCAGGAAGAAAAGATAGACCGGAGATGGAAATGGACCCACCTACACTTATGACGTTTTTGGAAACATGTATGAAGTTACTGAATGACAGTGAAGATGTAAAAGGATCATAGGAAATCATTAATAGATGTGTTGGGACTGCACCAGGAGAACCACACATAGTCAAGAATATTGGAAAACATAAGATGAGGATGGGAAGAGAAATGAGTTTAATCACACAGATTGGAGAATATGAGATGGACCAAGCAATTTTAGATTTAGGATCAGAAGCGAATGTTCTACCGAAGCAGACATGGGAGTGCATGGGGATGCCTACGCTATAGTCGTCCCTTATTCAGCTGTGAATGGTGAACCAACAAAAAATAATACCCATGGGGCGATTGTAGGGAATCACTATGTATATTGAGGGAGCGAGTGTGCTAGAAGACTTTGAAGTAATATAGATTGTTGATGATAGAAATCCTTATCCCGTGCTCTTAGGAATTGATTGGGCCACTGACATGAACTGGGTGATTAATCTGAAGAAGTGTAAGATGATTTTTGAAAAGAAGTCACGATGTGTAGTGATATCTCTAGACCCTGTTGAAGGATCGTGCTATACAGAGTTGGTGCACGACTATGGAAGTGATGATGATATGGACTACATATATAAGATAACAACATGAAACTAGGACTAGGTGAATCCCACTATGGATGGATGGCTTGCATGGTAGTGTGCAAGCTCTTGTACTTCAAATTTGGATGAGGAAATGGAGTGATGGCAGAACCGGTTACATGAGGTGACTACACTAAATTGTAATATGATGAAAAGTTCAATGCACTGTGTATCAATAGAAGTAAGGGACCTGCCTACTTATGATAGATTAAGTGAGGTAGATACCTTCTTCGAAAAATTTGAAAGGGAGGTGTTGAAAAAGAAACACTTCCAAGCCTTGAATTGGGTGATGTGCACTACGCCCACGAAGTGGTGGGTTACGCATAAAGGGAGCTTTGAGGATTGGCACGAATGTAGGAGAAGGATGCACACATGGTTTGGGAAGCCTAGATTTCGATTGACAGATAAATACAATGGTTAAGATAATCCGCATGCACATCTAGCTAGGTAGATGTTGACATACGAAAAACAACCTACACGGATGCGCATGAACTTTGCACTGAGAGGTATGGTCAATAAACTTGTGTTGGGGGGGCAGATGTGCAGCTGGGTCTTAAAGTTAGACAGATAGTATGTGGGAAGAATAATCCCATAGAAGGCTATCCATGTGGAAGCATTTGACAAGGTGTAAAATGCGTTGAACAAGGTATGCAACACGCAGCGAAGTGTTTGGAATCTGCGCCTACTGGGACAGACACCTTTTCGGTTGGTTGATAGAGTAGAGCCCATTGTACCTATGGAGTCTATCATGTCTAGTCTGTGCATAGTGGTGCTAGCAGGGGTAATGGACAACGGAGCCCTGGAATAAAGACTCGCGCCGTTGGAAGAGCTCGATGAGGAGATCCAGCAGGGTGATATTAGGCTCCAAGAAATCATGAATGAAAGAGTTTGGTTGAGGGAGAAAAGCACCTTCGCCGAAGCAGAAGTCAAGAAGCTTGAGGAAGGAATAAATAAGGACTTTCTTAATAGAAAGACCATAGTGATAAAGCAGGATGAGCTCGATTCCATTGACAGACTTGGGGACCACTGCTGAGAGTTTCTCAGTTTGTTGCATGGGATGGGACCATATGTTCTTAAGGAAATCAAAGGTGGTGGGGCAGTGTAGTTGGTAAAGTTAAAAGGAGACATATTCCAAGGAAAAGTAAATGATAGTCGGTTGAAGCCTTACACAAGTCGCTCACCCATATAACTAGCCATGGGAAGCATAGTCTTAGCACTCCATGCAGCTAAAAGGAGGCACGAGACTATAAACTACTCTGCCTGAGAGCTATACGATGTCAAGATTGTGCCCAGTAGTGAGGTGTCACGAGACCTGCAATAGCGCAAGCATAACTGTGCTATCTCACAGGTTGGCTGGAAAGTGACCATTATAGTCCCTATTCATGATGTGATGCTTAGTTTGAGACCAAATGGAGTAGGTTGCAGGCATTTAAGGTGAACTTTATGGGCTAGATTTAGGAAAATTTGCTGCCAAGGGAGCATTAATGGACTAGATTTTGGGGGAACGGTCGAATTGGAATTCAAAAGGCACTATAAATTGCAAAGGGCTTCCCAGCAAACAACACTTGGCCATTTGAGAATTGAGCTATTGCATGCCTAGAGATTCATGAACCCTGATTTGTTTGATATTTTGAAGTCAAAGGCATTGTTTGAGCACTTACTTGAGTCATTCAGAGATTTGTGGAACAACAATATGGCATCATCTACAGAAGCAATGGATATCAGAAAGATGACTGCTAAAGAGGTGACACAGGCCATGATGATAGGGGATGCCCCAGAAAGTGCCGAGTTAGTCGCAGAAATCACTAAATCACTACATACACCGAGACCCAAGAAAGATAAGCAACCTATGGTACTAGTGCGCATGTACCCTAGAAACCCGATGAGAACTAAAATTACCATGGAAGAAAAGGGGAAGGCAATTAATTTGGAAGTCAATGAGGAGGAGGAATACCTTGAGGAAATCCTAGTGGAAGAGGAGGAGGATGAAGAAATGGAGTAAGAAACCTAGGGTGCTGACCTTATGATCAGGTTTCCTGTGTATGTTCCTTCGCGAAATGGGAAAACAAGGGTGCCCAAGGACCTATATGAGAGCAAGAGCTCTCTGTAGACTCTGCTGCTACTTGATGATATTGTTTTTTATGGAGTGCACTTGGGATAGGTACTGGTTCTAAAATTTGAAGATTGGGATCTTGCGGACATCGAGAAATTCACACATCTAGAAACCACACAGCTAATGAGGCTAAAGAAAAATACAGTGACAAGAGTTATAGAGTTGGAGCCACACAAGTGGTTGTGAGGAGTAGAGAAAGCAGGGTTTTTAAACCTGCTCTAGGCACCACATTACCATCATGCCCCAGTGACTATATTTGTCATCATGTAGTTGCTTTGCCTAGTGCATGATGGGTGTTTGTGGCTGGAGGAGCCGATCTCCATCATGGACCACCCAATTCATAGAATTACTTGGCTCCCTTGCAAAGGGGAAGATCCAACGAACATATCCTAGGGTAAAAGTGATGATTTGGCTATCGCGGAGGCCATGAAGAAAAGGTTCAAGTTGGAGAAGAAAAAGAGAGGGCACGTAATCTCTAGTATCAATAAGACTGTGGTCAAAGTTGCAACGCAAATATTGGCCAAGAAATTCATGCGGAAGTGTCACGTGGATGAGGTGGCCACGACAGTGGTTGCACTTGCCACATAGTGCATAGAGGGGGTCCAATTTAACTGGGTGGATTATTTATGCCGAGAATTCCTTGAAAATTGTCACGAAGCATAGGAACAAGGGAAGACTGTCCACTATGCATGGATTCTACTATCCATATTATTGGTGGCTTGGGAATTTCCTGAGGACAACTAGTTCACAATGATTGCAAAGGATGTTCTAGAGGCAGCGAAGTATGCTTCACTGTGGGCAACTAAATACGCATAGAGGATCAAAGACAGCAAGATATTCTCAGTGTTCATGGAGATGAACATCAGAATGGGGATTAACCACAAGCTGTGGTTATCACCCACTATCTATAACAATCTGCAAAGCTTCTCGGAGTTCAAGGCATAATTCCATTATGTATATATCAGGGCGCGTAAGGACCCCACAAAGAAATGAATGAGATACCTTACGTGGCCTCGAACGATGTCATATTCATCATGCTTGAGTCGTGGCTTTTAGAGTGGTGTGCTCCTGCCAACTCCATGGTGGAATCAAAGAATTCCGCTACACAGAGGAAGAAGGAGGACACAAAACTGTGGATGGTGCAATTGGTAGAGAAGAGAAGGAACACAACAGCAGTATCCATGGCGTAGGAGGGGCTCGACGCTAAAAGGGAAGAAGAAGAGCAGCAGAGGGTAGCCGAGAAGGACCACAAAGGAGAAAATTAACCTTCGCACGCACAAGAGACAAATCCAGGGGAAGCTGGCGTACACCCACAGACAGCATCCACACAACTCAAGCGATAGTGCCCAAGAGAGCAGGTGGGGCTGTGGAAGAAGTTGAAAGCCTCCAAGACTTCTTTCGACCCGATCACCCTAACTGAGGGGGATCTCCATGACATAGGGGAGACGGTGTAGGACATCACCATAAAGGCCCTCCAGTAGTTTGTAGAGAAAAACCAGATGGTGTTGGGGGCCCTCCGAACATAGATATAGGAGTGACAAGTGCACACTCATCAGGCTGGTACTCTATCGACTAGCCTCGTAGTAGGCACAACCGCAAATAAGGAAATGTTGCACGCCTGAACAAGCAACACTATAGTGCTACCAAAGGGGGCAGTGGTTATAGAAAATGAGACTAAAAGTCCTATGGTAAGTGCGTTGAAGGGAGTTGGGATAAACATGGTTGTGCTCCCTTGGGAGACACTCTATGTCCTGCAAGATTGAGTGAATGCAGAATTGCGGGCTAGGGAGGGCCACACGCTCCAGGTGATGAGCGAGAAACATATCAATATTGAATAATTGAGCTTGTAGCGCGATGAATTCATGACATAGAATAGACAACTAGTGTAGGTGGTTAAGGAAGCCTGCCAGATGGTCCCTGAGTTGGCCATTTCAGTAGAGGGACCAGTGGAGGCGAGCATCTGGAGACTAGCAGCAGGAGTGCGCGAGGCAAAAGAAGAAATGGCTAAGGTTTAGCTAGAGCTCAACCTTCAGATAGGTGAGCTCCAATTGAAGGTGCAGCCTTCAACTCCACTTGAGGTGAAGGAACAGTGCACCAGCGCCATTATAACAGGAATAACGGAGATTAGCAATGCAGTGAAGGACTGCACCAGACTATTTGAAGAGTCATTTGAGGTCCCCACCACTCTGCAGGAGGACCCAAACATACATCACTTAGAAGTATAGGTGCACGAGCTACAACAACAGTACGATGAATTAAAAGGGACCATGCAGATGGTGGCCCTTACACAGAGGCTCGCACAAATGTAGTAGGAAAAAGCGCTCAAGGAGCAGGTAGACACTGTGCGACATAAGGAATTTGTCTTCAACGCACGTGTACAACCATGGGTCAATGAGGTGTTCATCATTATAGCCTTGATTGATGCCAAGCTTGCGTAAATGTAGGGGACATAGGAACATCTGCAGGGCAGCAGTTCAGCTACAACGGTCTCTGAACAACATGTCTAGGAGGTACAACAGGTTGCTACTAAGTGCGTTGTTAATCTTGCAACAATCCTGGAAGAGTTGGGATGTATCCATGAGAAGATCTCCACACCAATAGAGTGACTCGAGGGCGGGTCATGATGTTTGTGTTGGGGGTCTATTGGGCAGGGGATCCCCCAAGGGAAGTTTTGGGGCTAAAAGCACAAATTTTGGCTAAAAAATGTAAATCCGATGTAAAGTCTACATTTTGTGGGTGTAGAGAACGGAGTTGTAAATGAGTCATAGGGTTGTCTGCCCTGAATTTTGTAATGTAATGTCAGCTTTAGAGATCTACCCATGGTCCATGGACCATGGGATTGTATAAATAGAGTGAGGCTCTACGTAGTTCGGGGAGAATGATAGGAGTCAATAGAAGAAAAAGAATGATCATGGAATAGAAGGATAGTGGAAAATCTAAGTGTAGACTCGAGTCTTTGGGCCGTTGAGTAGGATAAGGCTCTGCAGTTGAGTGCGAAGACACCTAGTAGCCCGCAGCTGAGTGTGCACACCCCCGAAGCTGAGTGTGTAGGGTAGGTTGAGTCTGTAACCGTTGAAGCATTAATAAAGAGAAGTTTTCTACCATTCCTGTGTTTTCAATTACTATTTTCTGCATTGAATGTATTGGGTATAAATTACATTTCTATGGTTTATATGATGGTGAACATATTTGATTTTTTGATTAAGTAAATGTGAATAAAGTATCTGTTTACGTGAAGTTAACTAACATCTGTAAGCAGATAAGTAAGATACGTAGTGTAATTTGGGGAAATAGCGCAGATCACTGCCATAGAAGTGCGAAAGCCTCTCAGGTCCTAGTTAAGGCTGTGTGCAAACAATTATAAAAGATCGTGAAGGTCTCGTAGGTTAGAACAATGCGTGAAGTAACCTGTGTGAAGGTAGGAACAGTTGGACTAAATAGACCCCTCAAACATCTCAAGGGTGTGGAAACTTGGTTCCAGCATCCCCCCATACTGCTTCGGGTGAGACTTTAATCCACACACTACGGGCTGATGTCGAAAGGTCCAATAGTGTAGGGATTTGTTTGGCTAATTATCTTCGAACCCGGGTCAGGCTCCATCAAGCCAACAACCGCATATAAAATTCTCCGTGTTGGTTACGTCTGGCCAACTATATTCAAAGATTATATTATTGCTTTCAGAAGATGTCATGCATGCCAGATCTATGACCACAAAGCTAGATTACCGCCTACACCATTGAATCCAGTCATTGGTGTTGGACCATTCACCAAATGGGGCATTAATTTCATGACATGTAACCCCACTTCCACTAGGGGGCATGGGTACATTACAGTCGTCATTGAATATTTTAGCAAATGGGCCAAGGCAATGCCAAAATTAAAAAGAAGATGTGAAATGACTGCTATTTTCTTTTCAACCATGTGGTTGCCTAGTTTGATGTACCATAGGCCATAGCTACAAATCATGGGTCGCATTTTCATAATCACATGATGAGTGAGTTAACTGCCAAGTTAGGACTGTCACATGATAGTTCTACTCCTTATTTCCCACAAGCTAATGGACAAGTTGAGGCTATCAACAAGGTCCTGAAGCTAATGTTGCAAATAATGATAGGGGTTCATAAACGAAACTGGAATTTAATCTTGTACTTGTCTCTCTGGGCATACCGAACCTCAGTGAGGAATGCAACTGGATTCACACCCTTTTAATTGGTGTATGGTTTGGAAGCAATCTTACCGATACAATGTCAAATTTCATCTCTCAAACTCATGATTGAACTGTTACCCAACACTTCTGAAGAAGAAGCACCATTCTTGGAAATTATCCATATGGATGACCTGTCATGATTTTGCATTGGCTTATGAAGTACATAAGAAATGAATCAAGGCACAATACGATAGAAATGCCAAGCCTTGTATCTTCTCAGAAGGAGACCTAGTCTTACTTTACGATAAGGAAGCTAATAAACTTGGAGCAGGGAAATTTGAACCACTATGGATGGGTCCTTATATTGTCAACCGTGTTTTCGCAAAAGGTTCCTATGAGTTAGTGGATTATTATGGGATTCCATTATCGCAACCCCGAAATGGGGTGTACCTCAAACGTTACTATGCTTAATTGAGTGTAGTAAAACTCATTGTATATATGCTTTCATTGCATGTGTGTGTGTGTCTGTGTGTCTTTTAGAGTTTTTTATCTGGTTAGTAATCCGCTTTGCATTTGTTACAGATGTCAGAACCTTTGGAACCATTTGTTGGTTATGCCAATGGTGCTAGTCATAGTATGTATAACCTATCTTCTGCAGCATGGGTTATTTTCACTCCAAGTAGCGAGTTAGTGAGTCTTCAAGGGATTTTTATTGTTTGTTCAATGAAAAACATCGCTGAGTATAGCATGTTGATCGAACTTCTCTCTGATGCCATTTCACTTGGCATTCGCTGAATCATTGTTAGGATGGACTCACAACTCGTTGTACTACAAATTACAAGTTTGTATATCATCCGAAACCCAAAATTTTTTCTTTTGTTCCTTAGAGTTCATATTTTGGAAAGCCATTTTGAATACATTCAATATCAACTTATTTCCAGAAACTTTAACACATTAATTGGTTCTCCAGCGAATTATTTGTTAAATAGACATTTGTGACACATGTAAAAGTAACATTTTCAATTCACATCATTAGTTGAATAGGATTGCACATAACCATAGAAAAATCTGAAAGTAAAAATAGATAGATGTTTTAAAAAAATTTACAAAATTTGTGTCCAAGGCACGATTGTTCATCTAACCCAAAAAATCAAAATGCATGCAAAAAACATCCTAAGTAGACCTAGTGATGCTCATGATAATAGGTCACAACCTGTGCTATCATGTGCAAAAGCCTCATCCAGTAGCTAGGAACACCAATATTGTGGTGCTACAGCCTCATAGGTAACTCCTTGATCCAGACATCTAGAATACTAAGGATTAATCCCTCTATGTGATCTTACAACTCTACCAGTGTCTCGGCTAAATCTAAGTCCTGGAGAGCTGCTCTCCCAATATTTCTCCACGCTGGCCCACCTGCCTCCTATTGGTGTCTCCCAGGTCGAATAGTACCCACATATCCATGCATGAGAATGATTTTAGTTTTCTCTTGGAAACATTAAAAACACAAAAGCATGTAGAAGCTTGAAAAGTCAAAAAACACTTTGGTCAAACAATTTACCTATAGCACCCCATTGTGCTCCAACTGGTAGAATCAAGTCTGGATCTCCACAAAAATCCATCCCTAAGTATGGATGCTCCTTGATGGAAATGTGTTTTTGACCAAGTGAATTGAAGAATGCAGTGGAAAAAATGATTGTTGAATGACCTGCATGTCGAGCCATCAATTCAGCCCACCTCTGCATCCATGGATCTCTAGGACCAACTACACCTAGTGATACATGTTGCGGTTGCATCAATGGAATTCTCTCTAACGTAAAAGTGATTAAGATCAAACCTTAGCAAAAATTCTTCATCTTACCCCCTTTTACCTTGGTCAGTTGTTCTTTCATTGAAGAAAGAAAAACCTCACACTAGTTGAATACTTTTGGCTCTAGACGCTCAAGTGCATACTGCATATAAGATATGTTCGCGAGACGAAGTGTCACACTTCCAGCCAATTTTGAGATTGTGAAGGGGATTGTTAAATGAAAATCCCTTACATCCCTGATGTTTATTTTCCAATCCTTGCTAGGCTGTCTACATGGCCGACAAAACTGTCGAATGTAATCCCTCACTGATTTACCTCCACGGGCAAATCCAGAAAGTGAGTTGGGGGAACCTCGCCTCAACAGTCTGGTAAGAAAGTAAATATCATCAATGGTAATAGGGACCATTTTGTCCCCTATGTGAAAATTCTAATCTATCGGATCCCATGCATGAACTAGGAACTACAATAGTTATATTTGTTGCCTCACTCCGGAGATCCTAAGGTATTTGAGTACCCTAGAGTTTTTGAGGGCCTCAACTATACCTAGATTATTTAGGTCAACCATGTCTTTTTCTTCATCCTCTCTTTAACACCATGTAATCGACATTCAGATTCAATGAAAGCCTGAAATCTAATCATAATATTAGTTAGGATCCAATGAAAGCACAAATTTTGGAGCAAACAGCTAAATAGAGTTTGTTAAACTTTCCTAGTGCAACCCAAGCACAAAGATAGTGCGCTGAAGAGTAGGAAGCCTTCTATTAGGGTGCTCTCTAGTGCAATTTTCGATGTGAATTCCTATGTTGATCCCAAGGAAAAAAATTCAAACCCTAGAGGCCCCAAAAAACCCTAAAACTTGCATGAAACAGTAAAAGAATGACCTAAAAAGAAAGAGGAGGTGTAGATATCCTACCTGGTCTGCATAGGACAAGAAATGGTTCACAGAATATCTCACAATAAGATGTTGAATTTCGAAGTAAAAAACTAGTCCACAGCACAAAACTGAATGGTAAGTATCAAATGGTAAAAATTACACGGTAAAAACTCGTTTTTATGTTTATTTCATGTTCATTAATCGAGTAAACATTAGTATTTACCTATTTTTACCTATGAAATATGTATTTTTAATCCATTTGGTGGTGTTTTGAGCACGTTTTACAGCTGACTTATAGAATTTGATGTGTTCGATTGTAAATTGTACCTTTGACCTTAGAGCATACTTTTACCTCCTTTTTGAGCTTTGTTAAATAATAGAAAAGGAACCCCCTCAGAGTCCTCTTTAAGCTCTTTTCAGACTCTCTAAATATGAAAAGATTGTCGAGCGCTTGTCCTTTTCAGCTCGTTAATGGATTGGAAAAGGCATCTACTTAGTATAAGTTTAACCCTTTTACGGGTTGAGATAGATTAACTACGAAAAAGGAATACGTTGATCGAACATGATAAATAGGTTCTCTCTCATATTGTTTTATGCTTTTTTGGACTCGAGAGACAAATCTACGAAAAAGAACTTGTGGAGTTTTATTTTTGTCCCTTTTCAAACTCTCTAAACATGAAAAGGATCGAGTTTTCTTTGTCATTAAACTCGTTAAAACATCAAATAGAGACAAACTTGTCCATTCAGACAAGACCGAGTTTCACCTTTGCTAGACTCATCAAAACATCACATAGCGATGGATTCACCCGAAGGGTGTTTTAACACCCAGGTTGTTCTCTTTGACTCCCAAGAGAATACGGCCGGGGTAACCACTAACCAATCTTTGGGCTGCAGCTTCTAGCCTAGCTGCAGTCAGAGAGGGCTCTCTCTATAAGGTTTTGTC
>APFE030078987.1:19399-35863 GCA_000404065.3 Pinus taeda | reverse complement strand
ATATTTTTTTTATGTAAATACAATTTTATTTTTATAAAAAAATCAATTAACTTAATTACATGTGAATAATTTATAGAAAAGATGAAATTCACTTAATTACATCCCAATAAAAATTAATTATTTTCTACTTAAATTACTGTGATCCGAAGCGTTCACGAGCAGAAAAGGATTTTACCCTTTCGCCTCAATTTTGGCACATCCACATCTTTCAACTGATTTTTTGTTCGTGTAGTTTTTGTAGGGGGAGTGTGGGCTTCCTATGGTTTTCTCCATTCATAAGAAGTTGTAATGAGTACTTAAATAAGCATCCGGATCCATTCATCTGGATCCATTTTTGTTTTTTTACGTTTTAATAAAAAACTTTAACACTCAACATTTTTTAACATTTTTATTTACTATGTCATAAGACTTATCTTCCATTACACTTATAAATTAGATTGTTGTAAACTTTTTTTTAGTTAATAATAAAATGTTTTCACATTTTTTCTTCAATAAAATTTCAAAAATCTTTTTCTGCATTCTTAACTTACTTTCACTAAAAATTCATCAGAAAATGTCAAAAAAACATAAAAAAAAAATCCCCTCTTCTACTAAAGAGATTAGACTAAGAAATGCTTCAACTCCATGTATCCCAAGTCATTAGCATTTGATGGCAAAAGCAGATTGTTATGACATATACGAGGCCAACGCCATTAAAATTTAGGCCGCTAATGTATAACTGTCTCCGCATATTGGTAAGTTATTTTCTTTTTTTAATTATATGGTGAATTGGTAATTGCTAGGGGAGACCAAGGATCAAACTTCATCGCTGTCAGTATAACACTAAGAGCATAACTAACCACCTGCAAGTGGAGTATACAAAGTTCCTATGATTTTAGCAAGAACAAACTCACAAGAAAACAGAATCTGCCCTTCTAACCACCACCACATAAGCCCAAACAAACTGAATTACAAATCTTGGTAAGTTATTTTTACCAAAAAAATCAAACAATCAGGTTGACCATACCCAGAATTAAATCACCGTAATAATATCAAAGTAAATAAAACAGTTAATAATCTCTTTCCACTTTGCCTAAAGAGTTGTTAATAAAACATTATGGCGTGAAGAGTGATTGTTTTTTCATCTCATCACATCCAGAACCAGGCTTTTGGTTGCTTTCTCGCTGAGTGTTTCTTAGCTTCTGGATCTGTTTATCTTCTTTTTTGTTGAAACGCGTAACATTTGGAAACAGAAAGAATGCCTTAACTCGCTCTACATGAGAAAAACAACCTGCAGCCTTCATGTTTTAATTGATATGAGAAGCCTTCAAGCAATTAAGTTTTTGTAAATCTTTTTTACTTCAGCAATGAAGATTCTTCTCCTTTCTTGATCTTTCTCCATTCTTAAAAGGTCTTTTAAATTTTACAGGATATCTTTTTGCACTCTTACATTACTTCCACACAAACATTGACGAGGGAAAATATCCCAAAAAATTCAAAACGTGTAACAGTTACACTATCTTAAACCAAGCAACGGTTGAAAAGAAACTTGTTATAAAAGACGAGGACCCTAATTATATGAGGCAAAAGCCATTAAAATTTACGCTCCAGATCTGTCAACTCTGACCACATTTTAAGATGTTACTTTTACTTCAAAAAAATGAAGCCATTAAAATTTACTTCAGATCTATGAACTCTATCCCCATCTTAATATGCTATCTATTTTTAGCTTTAAAAAAATAATTCAGGTTGACCATATCCAGATTTAAATCCCCGTAATAATATTAAACTAAATAAACACTTTATGAATCTCTTTCCACTGCCTAAAGAGTTGTCAATGAAAAATTATGGCGTAAAGAACAAGGCTTTTGGTTGCTCTTGCGCTTCCTGTATCTTAGCTTCCCGCTTCTAGTTCAAAGACGCGTCACATTTGGAAATACCCCAACTGTGATCTAGATGAGGAAAACAACCTCCAGCCTTCATAATTTAATTGAAATTAGAAGGCTTCTAATCTACCATCTTATTTATCGAGCAAAAGTGACGTACGAGTTAGCATTCTGTGGAAGCTTTTAGCGCTGCACACACATATGATAGAGAGCCGAATAATTGCGTTTAAGCTTTCCACTAGCAAATCTAAGGGGTAGTGTGATGACAGACATCTTCTTGATCATCAAAACAGCAGCTTGTACGTGAAGAAACCCACCAAACCCTAATGTCGTGATCCAGGCTCCCGCTGTAGACACGGCATCCAACCACAGTATCCACTGACAACGCAATGGATTTAACAGGCCGTCTGTGACCTTCCAAAACCGCCAAACAGTAATGTGCGTTTCCTTCTCCTCTTTTCCACACTCTGATCGTATTGTCCGCGGATCCACTGCATAAAAATTCTGCAACTGTTGCCAAGCATAGAATTGCGCGATTGTGACCTCTCAAGGCGCCGGAAGCAACCATGTGCCGCTCGCTTTCCTCCCTTTCCCAAACAATGATGGATCGATCACAAGCTCCAGAGTAGAGGATGGAACCGTCGGGGCTGAGAGCCAGTGCATTGATAGCAGATTTGTGTCTTTCAATGATCGCAACCAGAGAATGTTTTCTCTCGCCTGAGGCCTTTGCCCAGATTTTGATTCTAGAATCCGCAGATCCAGTGTAAATAAAACCATCTGGCGAAACCACAAGCGCATTGATGGCATCGTCGTGTGCTCTGAAAGATTCAATGCATCTCAAGTCGGAAGGTCTCCAGATCTTGACCGTCCTGTCCCACGAAGCCGAGTACAAAAACCCATTGCTATCAACTGATAGAGCCGATATCGTGTCCAGGTGTTCGATCCAGAGTACCTTCTTGTGCCTGCGCTCCTGAAAATACTTCTTAGGTGGTATGGCATTCATCACATAATCCTTCAGTGTCGGCATGGTGACCACCAGCTTATGTTCAGGCGGCTGTATGTTCTCAGCGCGTTTCCAAACTCTGATTTTATGATCTTGAAGCGCGCTGTATATCCTGCACCCAGAAACCAAAATACACTTGACAGCTCCATCACCGTGACCGAACTTACAGTGCTCACTGAGCTCGGGATGCCTCCATACCCGCATGTCATCACCGGAGGATCCGCTGTAGAGGAGGTTGCCCGCCATTGCTAGAGAAAACACGCACCCACCGTGACCTCTCAGTGTAGCTATGCATTGATATACGCCGTCTCCAAGGTTGCTCCCTGGAGGCCGATCTATCCCTAAAGAGGGGATCGAGCATATGCTACCCAGTGAACAAAAACTCGGGTGTGAATGGATGCTTCGCGTAGAAGAAACATTCAATTCCGACTGCAGACTTCTTCTAGATCCGTTGCTGTATTCAGAGTGCCCGCTACCCCGCGAAATGAGAAAACTCTCGTGCGATTTAGTTTCCGTCTCTGTAGTATTGAGTTTCATAGCTGAAGAATCACTGGTGTTCAGTGACAATAAGGCGCTTGTTCTAAAGGAGCAGGACATATTGTCAAATTGAAATTGAAAACCCCTTGCGGGAAGCCGGAGATAAGAAGGTGATCAGAGTTGAGTAATCCTGTTGTTGCCTGACACATTGCCTTTCGCTTTAAGTTTCTCAGCGAAACTGAGTATTAATGTTTTAGACGTTGGACCAGGGACGGTGACATTATTTAATATTATCAAGGTTGGAATATTCTCACTTTCATATAACCTTACAAACACAAAACGTTTTTAAGAACGTTGCTGGCTGGATGACTTTTGAGATGGAGAAAAAAACGCAGCGTAAGTATTTTTTATTTACAGCTGATATCTTGGGGTTGGATCGTAATTTTTATTATTTAAAAGATATGTTTAATATATAAATGAAATTGAAGAACTTTGGAGTTAAAACACCATACAACTCTCCAATTTGGAGTTAAAACAGATGGAGAAAAAAACGCGGCGTTGGATCGTAATTTTTATTATTATATCTTGGGGTTGGATCGTAATTTTTATTATCTAAAAGATATTTTTAATATGTAAATGAAATTGAAGAGCTTTGGACATCCGATGGTCACGCGCTACATTAAAACACCCCACAACGCTGCAATTTGGAGTTAAAACAGATAACACATGGCACCGATTTACATGCTTTCATTTTTTGTATTATAGATAAAGAAAGTAGATAGGCATATTTTCTCTATTACATCTAAAAAATTTAGAAGCAAAAGATATCTCTATAGACTTTCTTGCAGGTTCCTGTTCGTATTAACTCCTGTGTTCGTGGCATTTTAAGCAAGAGGTATTATTATGTCATTTTATTGAATCAATATTTATTTACAGGTTAAGAATTTTTAT
This sequence comes from Pinus taeda, assembly GCA_000404065.3. Classification (NCBI taxonomy): domain Eukaryota; kingdom Viridiplantae; phylum Streptophyta; class Pinopsida; order Pinales; family Pinaceae; genus Pinus; species Pinus taeda. Next base: position 31,567 of record APFE030078987.1, on the reverse strand, counting down.
AAGAAAATGATTAAAAATTTAGTTACATCTTTTCTCTATATATATTTAATTCATATTAATTTTTTGTTAATTAGTAATAATAATATAATTATATTTTATGATTTTTTAATTTTGACCATATTAAGGATTATAAAAATAAAGTATTGTAATATCTTTTGAACTTTACTAACCGTATAATTTATATAAATAAACTAATTTATATAATAATAAATAAAACTAAATATTACAGTCCGTATAAAAATAAAAACGGTTTACTTTTATGGGTAAAACAAAAGACGTACCTGTCAATTCTATACATAATGCTGAGAATTTATGTGCCCGTCAATTTCACACCTGCATGTGGGGATTGGTTTTGGAGAATTGTTTCCTCGTTAGCAATACGACATCATTGGCACATCGCTAGCTAGTGACAGCGTAACACAGTGCATCGCTTCTGCTGCGTCCACAAACGAAGAGCATTTAGTACACTGATTGACGGCCTACCACATTATCTTCTGTTAAAATTGGGATAACTTTTAACAGTGAAATACTGTCACTTCCATGTGATGTCATACTGTCATGCTTTATGAGATTGGAGACACTTAGTTTTAACGATGATGAGATTGGAGACAGTTTTAACCATTTTTGAATGGAAAAATATCTGCTCATTAATCAAATATTGTCAGATTTTATGTAATTGTTTGTTTTTTACAGTTGGTTTTCATTTTTAAGACTTTTTGATAATGACTAAACTTTATTTAAACTCATTAATTACTCTCATAAATTAATATCTATATTTATTTTTTACCTAATTATTAAATATATAATTTAACTCTTTAAAATTTTAATGGTTTAAAAAAAATATTTTTGAACCTAGGTCTGAAATTTGACAAAAAGATATAGATTTGCAGTTTTCCATTGAAATTAAAAAGTTATTTACAAAGTTAACACCATTGCATTCAGTGTAGCCATTCATAACTTTGTGTAAATATTTTATATATGTTTATTTTAATTTGTGTAAAAAAGAAATTTGCTAAATTACAAGGCATTTGGACAAAATTTTAGGATATTTAAAAAAAAGAACGAAGTGAAAGTTTTAACATCACTTCCCCTTATATATTTTCAAAATATTCTAGAATTTACAGTTAAATTAAGCTCAAATGTAATAGTTTATATAAAATGACAAATTTAATCACTTGCGTGCCAATAAAAAATAATGGCGTTTACTGAAATTACATTGATCTTTCGCCTCTTCATCCTGATTTTTTTTGGAACTTTTGGTAGTCCCATCTTTCTGTGTCCGACCTTACCAACTGTATATTTTGTTCGTGCAGTCTTTATTAGGGACCCCTTGGTAAAATTTTTAGAATTATGAAGTTCTAACATTTATTTTATGATATCAATTTCCATCCGAATCCTCTCGGCTCTTTATATTACTTAGCGTCTTCTCCATGTTTAAATAAAAATTAAAAAAACACACGATACAATATATTTTTTAATTTATTAATAATAATAATAATAATTTGTTAATTCAATTTATAAATAGCTGTAATGACCAGACATTTTTACATGAATAAATTGTTATTTACGTTGTGGTTAATAAAAATAACAAGAAATTATTATTTTCTTGAAATGATGAAAATATTATTTGGGCAAATGAGATAATATGAATTGCATGATATATGTGCACACAGTAACTTTATGTGAAAGTTATTTACCCTTCCTGCTTAACGATAAAGGAAAAACAGTTGCCAGCATATTAGGGGAAACCCTAACTGTTCTTTCTTTCCCATAGAAAAGGGGAAAGAAGAAAAGACCCGGGTTGTTGATGAACAAACGGGGGGAAAAGAAAGAAGAGGCACTAGAGCAGAGGAAGAATGTGCTACGTCTGGTGAGGACCAGATAGCACAGGCACATTTGTGTTCTTATTGCTGAGGCTATGGCCGGCAAGATAGCTTGGGGGAGAGACTCAGTTCGGGAGATGGTCTCGTGGCTGGGAGGACATCAAGCATTCAACCACTTTCTACGTATTGTAGAAGTGCAGAATATAAAGGACCAGGATACGCAGGTAAGTATCTGTAATTTTTTTATTAATTCTGGGAGACTAGTTATTATTCTATAGTCATAAAAATCTAATTATAGTAGCTGGAAGTAAGGCTTATGGGCTATAAATCAGAATCTGTGCATTAACGGTATTAGTACCGGTAATGATTAATACCTCTGTTAGATACGTATGATGTATGAAGTGAGAAAGAGAAAACAGAGTGAGAAATTGAATAATATCCTGTATCTTATGTTCTCGATTAGTTAAAATGGGAAAAGTAAAGAACAGTAGCTATTTTAAGTGTCGAAATAGAATAGCATGGCCGAACTACCTGTACCAGATATGAAACTAGGGTATTCATATTGAAACCTACGCTATTTAGTAGCACTTGAAATAAATATACATTCCTATAGAGAACTGCATAAGCATAGAATTATACATTGGCCACAATTATACAAGTATCAGAACCGCAAACAATTAAAACACATATGTTCAGAATGAAATCTTCTACATTAGGAATGTAACAGCCATAGAAGAACGATACAATATCCTGTGAACATATTTATACATTTCCTTATAAGCAGCAGTTTAAACCCCACAAGAATCATCGATTGATAAGGGATTTTTAAGAAAACGAAATACGGTAATAAATGAACAATGCAAGAACTGGGAAATTAACCGCCGAAACTCTCAACTGTAGAAGAGTCCGGTTAGCCGCATACCCAGGTGAGAATCCCTGGTTGTATGGCGTCGGTATAATGCCATTCAAGGACTGAAGGTCAACCATCCGCGGGGCGGATAAATTTATTTATCAGCAAAAAAAAAAAAAAAAACAACATACAACAATGAGTACGATATGAACATTTAACAGTCGTTTCCAAATAATAATGAGGAGTGGTAAACCACTAAAGGTGTAGCCGTTACTGGACGTAACAGGCTTCCTCCTCATTCCATATATAAACACACCAGATTTAATTATAAGAATCTGTCATTCGAAATTAATCAAACATTAACCATGAAATGCATAAGTTCATTATCAACACATTACCCATGTATCGTCTAACCTCCGAGAGGCGGCAACCTCAGAAAGAGCAGGACTGCAAACCAAAACCCTCGGTATAGTTCATTAAAATAGAAGTAAATAACGAGTGCATTTCATGAGGAGACTCGGTGGCTCATGAGGAGCGACACCGTGCACTATCCAAGTATAAATATGCTAAACAATAAAGAAATAAAACAAAAGACCTGAGTATGCGAAGTCTGTTCGACAATAAAAGTAAACCCATAATCTCAATATATTAACCTCGGCCTTTAAATACCGAATTCATTACAATTTGTCTATTTGAGTACTCGCATAAATTACAGTCATACGAGCCGAGCTATATGACAGACCACGACCGAAGTTAAAACCCTATGACCAACTATTCCAAACGGCAACCTGGGCTTCAATCCCAAATAATGATAACAGTGAATAGAAAGGAAATCTTGCCGAGGTGCGGCCATAACGCCAAACAATCATAAGATCGACAAAACCCTGGCAGAAGCAAACAATATAAGTCGAACTTCCAGGTGGAATCAATAGTGCAAACCTAAGGTGCTAGGGTGCTTACCGGATAAGGGGTTGAAGGTCGAAACACTGTTGATCCTCGCAACCGTGGCCTCGTCGACCTGCTACCCTGCGTAAATCAGTGATAAACCAGTAGTTAGAATATGCCCATAAATATAGTGAAGGAATGAATTAGTGCCGTAAATAAGCTAGGAGGAACGCATTACCTATTGCAGATGGAGCTAAGGGCAGGGAACAGGGAGGGTTTTGCCGCCAACAGGCCATCTCTAGAGTTCCTCCAATACACCGGTGAAGTTGAACCAGAAATGCAATAATAATGGCCTCCCGAGTATGGCAGCGGCGCCGGAGCGGAGACTGCAACCGCAGAGCTGAGCAATGAACAAATGACCAGAACCGCGTGAAATGAAACCCTAAGTATTTCCCCGTCCGAGGCAGACCAATCTTCCACCGTTCGATCGTTGGAAACGATCCTGGCCGGTGATCACAGTGAGAATCCCGAGAAGTGGTATGGTGGGACTGAGACATTAAAGCCCCAGCTACCAACTCAGGGTTCAGTAACGCTGATCGCTGGCGTGAACTAAGGATGCCAGGTGTCACTCATGGAGCGCCACAAACTACCGCCAAACGGTTTGGTATGTACCGGGTCAGGCAATCAAGGACAATCAACTGACAGGAGTTAGATATGCCGTATCCATGCACATTAATCACATCCAAAATGATCAAGTCGCCTATCATGACAAGCCCCAATTATTGAAATGTATTATATAAAGTAATAAAAAAAAATTTAATTTGTAATGTTGTTATGGAGGGTTATGACATATGGTATCAGAGCCCAGATACAGTACTCTGACCTCTGGGTAAGACAATGATGAATGAACATGTGAAAATGAATTGACAAATAATCATTTTTCTTTATTACTTGTGAATGTTTTCTTACTCAGGATCAGATTCTGAGAATAACAGATATGAGAAGAGCAGAGCATACATCGCGACGACCTATAATGGGACAGGGCGAAACCGGTGCAGAAAATAACCCAGAATTGTGGGTACAACTTGGCGAGGAAGCCAGAGTCACAAATCAAGCAATTCTGGAAACTGTGCAGGAGCTGAAGAATGAGATGGCTAGATTGCGAGAAGATAACGCCCGATTAACAATGGAACAAGAAAGAATTTTAAAAATTTTGTCCGACAAACAAAATCAATTACCAGTTAATCCGAGTGCGGAACAACAAAGGATGTCGGAAGAGCAGAACCATCACATACCCCCTGAAGGATCAGAGGAGCAGGAAGAACGCTCTGACAATGTATTTGAACAGCAAACTTTGAAAAGACAAAGGGTAGAATTGCAAGGGGAATTCCGTAAGATTAAGCCACCGCATTTTGACAGAGAGCAAGAAGAAGCCGCTGAAGCATGGTTAATCAATATGAATAAGTATTTTCAGCTTTATGAGTATGATCATAATCTTAAAGCACGACTAGCTATTTGTCAATTACAAGGAAAGGCCACCTTATGGTGGGAAGAAGTGAAGATCGTAAAAGGGGTTACAGAGCAAAACATAACATGGGATAATTTCCAAAGGTTCTTCAAGGAGAGATATCTAACAGAACGCTTTTATGATGAAAAAGCCAGAGAATTCCATGATTTGCAATTGAGACAACAGACCATGGATGAATTCATCACCCATTTTACTTCCTTACTTCGCTACGTACCGTATATAAGAGAGGAAAAAGCGAAAGTGCAGCGATTTGTTAGTAGTTTACCCCCGTACATGCGGGAAAGGATTGAATTTGATAATCCAAAATCGATGGATGAAGTAATCCGCAAAGCTAGAATTTGCTATCAGCAAAGTAAACAGAAAGGGGAAACTACTAGCAGGAAATGGAATGAGAAGAAGAATTTTAAGACAGTTGGAAATAACAAAGGGATACACAATAATGGAAATAAAGGAGCTGGCAAAGGAACCAACAGCAGATTTACAGCCAGAACTACACCTAAGTTCAGATCCGCAAATGAATCGAAGGTCAGTGAGCAGCAAATCAGATTGGACAATGAGGGGACAGCAAGACCCCCTGTACAGTGCTGGGGTTGTGGGGGACCTCACTACATCAAAAATTGCCCACAACGGAAGGGGACTGAACAGTTGTCTCAAATTCATGAAGCCTCAACTGTTGGCGAAGTGGGTCGAAGCGTACCCAGAATCAATGCGGCCTTGGAGGATCAACAGGCGGAATATCAACCAACCATGGTCGAGTTCGAAGGTAAAATTTCAAACCTTACCATATCTGTTTTGATTGATCCCGGGGCCACGTTAAGTTATGTGAACCCGAAAGTAGTGGAACGTTGTAATTTGCAATCTGCTAAATTTAAAAACCCATGGCTAGTGCAATTAGCTACTGGGGCTAAGCGGCGGGTAACCGCCAAGATCAACGACTGCTCATTTACTATAGCAGACCAGCTAATAACAGCTGACTTGAACATACTCCCTTTGGGTTCCTATGACATTCTAATCGGTATGGACTGGTTGGAGAAGCACTGGTCTTTAGTTGATTGCAAAACCAAAGTTATTTATTACAGAGATCAACAAGGAAACAACAAGGAAATGCAGGGAATCAGGCGACCAGTGCAGGTTCGACCGATAACTGCAAATCAGTTGGTAAAATGTGTACGGAAAGGCTGTCAAGTGTATGCCATTCAAGTGGGTTATGTCAACTCCAAGGATAAATCTGCATCTTTGAATAATATCCCTGTAATACAAGAATTTACGGATGTGTTTCCGGAAGAAATTCCAGGACTACCACCGCGAAGAAATATAGATTTTACTATAGAAATGGTACCAGGGGCTGCACCAGTATCACGAGCACCCTACAGAATGAGCGTGCCTGAGTTGACAGAATTAAAAATGTAGTTGCAAGAATTACTGGACAAGAATTACATCCATCCCAATGTGTCTCCATGGGGGGCGCCGGTATTATTTGTTAGGAAGAAGGACGGCACCCTCCGGATGTGCATTGATTACAGACAATTGAATAAGTTGACTATTAAAAACAAGTATCGTCTTCCCCGGATCGATGAATTGTTCGATCAAGTAAAAGGCGCAACCGTGTTCTCAAAGATCGATTTACGATCAGGTTATCACCAGATCAGAATTAAGGATGAGGACATCGCAAAAACAGCTTTTAGGACAAGGTATGGGCACTATGAATTCGTGGTTTTGCCGTTTGGGCTTACCAACGCCCCGGCTACCTTCATGTACTTGATGAATGGTATTTTCCATCCTTATCTGGACCAGTTCGTGCTGATATTTATTGATGATATCTTAATTTACTCACGCACTATCGAAGAACATCACGAACACCTCCGAATAGTGTTGCAGACCCTTCGAGAACATCAGTTGTACGCTAAGTTTAGTAAATGTGACTTCTTCAAAGCAGAAATTAAGTATTTGGGTCACGTAATCACAAAGGATGGAATTGCAGTAGATCCGGAAAAGATAAAAGCGATAATGGAATGGCCGGTTCCAAAAGATGTAGCAGATGTTCGATCTTTCATGGGGTTAGCTGGATATTACAGGAGATTCGTGGAAGGTTTCTCTAAGGTAGCATTTCCCATTACGTCCCTGCAGAAGAAAGGAAAACTGTTTCATTGGACCCCAAATTGCTAGAAAAGTTTCGAGCAGCTGAAACACCTGCTCACCACAGCACCTATTCTGAGTATAGCAGATCCCAACAAGGATTATGTAGTATGTACAGATGCTAGCAAAGAAGGTTTGGGAGGGGTCTTGATGCAAGAAGGCAGAGTAATTGCCTACGAGTCTCGAAAACTGAAAGAACATGAGCAGAAATATTCTGCTTATGACTTAGAGTTGGCTGCCGTTATTCATGCCCTGAAGATGTGGCGGCATTATCTCATGGGCCGGAAATTTTTAATGCACACCGACCATCACAGTTTGACTAATTATTTCAGCCAACCTACCTTAAATGCTAGGCAAGCGAGGTGGGTGGACTTTCTGAGTGGCTTTGACTTTGACATAAAGCATTTGCAAGGAAAGGAAAATAAGGTAGCAGACGCCTTGAGCCGGAAAATACATAATTTGCATGAAGTTTCCTTCAGTAGGTGGGAGAGTCCCTTCATGGAAATGATAAAAGAAATTGCAGATCAAGATACTGAATATCAGCAATTGAAATTACAGATACAGCAATCTGCTAAGAAGGACAGCCAACAAGAATATGAATTAGATGATGTTGGAAGGATTTACTTCAAGAAAAGATTGTATGTGCCTAACCAAAACAGAATTAGAAATCTGATTATGGACGAATTTCATATCAGCCATTACGCAGGTCATCCGGGCTATCAAAAGATGATAACAGCAATCCGGAAAGAATATTTCTGGCCTGGAATGAAGAAAAGCATTGTTGAATACCTGGCAAGGTGCTTAGAATGCCAACAGATCAAAGCTGAACATCAGCATCCGGCAGGATTGCTACAACCATTGCTAGTTCCAGAATGGAAATGGGAAATCATCTCCATAGACTTTATTACAGGATTACCCAGAACAAAAAGGAATAATGACTCCATTTTCATGGTGGTGGATAAATTAAGTAAGGCCGCACACTTTATACTGGTGCAATCTACGTATAGAGCTGCGCAGATCGCCCACATTTTTATGCAGAATGTATTCAGATTACATGGACTTCCGAAAATAATAGTTTCCGATCGTGATGTGAAATTCACCTCAGCATTCTGGAAAACACTGTTTGCAGAATTAGGAACTCAACTCAATTTCAGCACAGCATACCATCCGCAGACAGATGGGAAAACGGAACGAGTGAATCAGATGGTGGAGGATATGCTAAGGGCTTATGTCATGCAACAACCCACTAAGTGGGAAGACTACCTACATCTGGTAGAATTCACGTACAACAACGGTTACCATACCTCGACACAAATGAGCCCATTTGAAGTCTTGTACGGTCGGAAGTGTCGTACACCCACTAGTTGGGGAGGACCGGAAGATAAATTGAGTCTAGGTCCTGAAATGCTGAAGGAAATGGAAGATATGGTAAAAAGGGTACGGGTTAATTTGAAAGCTGCCCAAGATAGACAAAAAAAATTTGCTGATCGAAAGAGAAGGTTTAAAGAGTTTCATGTTGGGGACCACGTGTACATTCGAATTCAGGCCAAAAGAAGTACTTTACAGTGGAGTGGATGTGCTAAGTTGGCACCCCGATATTGTGGACCCTTTGAAATTTTAGCAAGGGTCGGACCAGTAGCTTACCAACTGGCCCTGCCCAGTCACATCCGAGTCCATAACGTGTTTCATGTTTCTGTTCTAAAGAAATATGTGTATGACCCTAAGCATGTGATCCGATGGCAAGAGATTCGGGTGGGTGATTGTTACGATAATTTCAGTAAGAATTTATATATGAAAAGGAAACTAATTCAAGGAATTGTGTGTTGCAGGTCGAACCGGAAGGAGAGGTTCTGGTCGAACCGCTGAGCATTCTCGACCAGAGAGAAGTGCAGCTGCGGAAACGAGTTATTACCCAAGTTAAGGTGCAGTGGCTACATTTTGGACCTGACGAGGCCACTTGGGAAGATGAGGAATTGATGAAAAGGACCTACCCCGACCTGTTCGGAACTGTGAGACACCGAGACGGTGTCCAATCTCAGGGGGAGGAGATGTAATGACCAGACATTTTTACATGAATAAATTGTTATTTACCTTGTGGTTAATAAAAATAACAAGAAATTATTATTTTCTTGAAATGATGAAAATATTATTTGGGCAAATGAGATAATATGAATTGCATGATATATGTGCACACAGTAACTTTATGTGAAAGTTATTTACCCTTCCTGCTTAACGATAAAGGAAAAATAGTTGCCAGCATATTAGGGGAAACCCGAACTGTTCTTTCTTTCCCATAGAAAAGGGGAAAGAAGAAAAGACCCGGGTTGTTGATGAACAAATGGGGGGAAAAAGAAAGAAGAGGCACTAGAGCAGAGGAAGAATGTGCTACGTCTGGTGAGGACCAAATAGCACAGGCACATTTGTGTTCTTATTGCTGAGGCTGTGGCCGGCAAGATAGCTTGGGGGAGAGACTCAGTTCGGGAGACTGGTCTCGTGGCTGGGAGGACATCAAGCATTCAACCACTTTCTACGTATTGTAGAAGTGTAGAATATAAAGGACCAGGATACGCAGGTAAGTATCTGTAATTTTTTTATTAATTCTAGGAGACTAGTTATTATTCTGTAGTCATAAAAATCTGATTATAGTAGCTGGAAGTAAGGCTTATGGGCTGTAAATCAGAATCTGTGCATTAACGGTATTAGTACCGGTAATGATTAATACCTCTGTTAGATACATATGATGTATGAAGTGAGAAAGAGAAAACAGAGTGAGAAATTGAATAATATTCTGTATCTTATGTTTTCGATTAGTTAAAATGGGAAAAGAAAAGAACAATAGCTATTTTAAGTGTCGAAATAGAATAGCATGGCCGAACTACCTGTACCAGATATGAAACTAGGGTATTCATATTGAAACCTACGCTATTTAGTAGCACTTGAAATAAATATGCATTCCTACAGAGAACTGCATAAGCATAGAATCATACATTGGCCACAATTATACAAGTATCGGAACCGCAAACAATTAAAACACATATGTTCAGAATGAAATCTTCTACATTAGGAATGTAACAGCCATAGAAGAACGATACGATATCCTGTGAACATATTTATACATTTCCTTATAAGCAGCAGTTTAAACCCCACAAGAATCATCGATTGATAAGGGATTTTTAAGAAAACGAAATACGGTAATAAATGAACAATGCAAGAACTGGGAAATTAACCGCCGAAACTCTCAACTGTAGAAGAGTTCGGTTAGCCGCATACCCAGGTGAGAATCCCTGGTTGTATGGCGTCGGTATAATGCCATTCAAGGACTGAAGGTCAACCATCCGCGGGGCGGATAAATTTATTTATCAGCGAAAAAAAAAAAAAAAAACAACATACAACAATGAGTATGATATGAACATTTAACAGTCGTTTCCAAATAATAATGAGGAGTGGTAAACCACTAAAGGTGTAGCCGTTACTGGACGTAACAGGCTTCCTCCTCATTCCATATATAAACACACCAGATTTAATTATAAGAATCTGTCATTCGAAATTAATCAAACATTAACCATGAAATGCACAAGTTCATTATCAACGCATTACCCATGTATCGTCTAACCTCCGAGAGGCGGCAACGTCAGAAAGAGCAGGACTGCAAACCAAAACGCTCAGTATAGTTCATTAAAATAGAAGTAAATAACCAGTGCATTTCATGAGGAGACTCGGTGTCTCATGAGGAGCGACACCGTGCGCTATCCAAGTATAAATATGCTAAACAATAAAGAAATAAAACAAAAGACCTGAGTATGCGAAGTCTATTCGACAATAAAAGTAAACCCATAATCTCAATATATTAACCTCGGCCTTTAAATACCGAATTCATTACAATTTGTCTATTTGAGTACTCGCATAAATTACAGTCATACAATCCGAGCTATATGACAGACCACGACCGAAGTTAAAACCCTATGACCAACTATTCCAAACGGCAACCTAGGCTTCAATCCCAAATAATGATAACAGTGAATAGAAAGGAAATCTTGCCGAGGTGCGGCCATAGTGCCAAACAATCATAAGATCGACAAAACCCTGGCAGAAGCAAACAATATAAGTCGAACTTCCAGGTGGAATCAATAGTGCAAACCTACGGTGCTAGGGTGCTTACCGGATGAGGGGTTGAAGGTCGAAACACTGTTGATCCTCGCAACCGTGGCCTCGTCGACCTGCTACCCTGCGTAAATCAGTGATATACCAGTAGTTAGAATATGCCCATAAATATAGTGAAGGAATGAATTAGTGCCGTAAATAAGCTAGGAGGAACGCATTACCTGTTGCAGATGGAGCTAAGGGCAGGGAACAGGGAGGGTTTCGCCGCCAACAGGCCATCTCTAGAGTTCCTCCAATACACCGGTGAAGTTGAACCAGAAATGCAATAATAATGGCCTCCCGAGTATGGCAGCGGCGCCGGAGCGGAGACTGCAACCGCAGAGCTGAGCAATGAACAAATGACCAGAACCGCGTGAAATGAAACCCTAAGTATTTCCCCGTCCGAGGCAGACCAATCTTCCACCGTTCGATCGTTGGAAACGATCCTGGCCGGTGATCACAGTGAGAATCCCGAGAAGTGGTATGGCAGGACTGAGACATTAAAGTCCCCAGCTACCAACTCAGGGTTCAGTAATGCTGATCGCTGGCATGGACTAAGGATGCCAGGTGTCACTCATGGAGCGCCACAAACTACCGCCGAACGGTTTGGTATGTACTGGGTCAGGCGATCAAGGACAATCAACTGACAGGAGTTAGATATGCCGTATCCATGCACATTAATCACATCTGAAATGATCAAGTCGCCTATCATGACAAGCCCCAATTATTGAAATGTATTATATAAAGTAATAATTTTTTTTTTAATTTGTAATGTTGTTATGGAGGGTTATGACAATAGCATTATT